>VYZV01023922.1:284500-326224 GCA_013401275.1 Pandion haliaetus
AGCAGGGTCTGATCAAAGACAACACCACCCCTGCATTCCCCCCCCGCCCGCCTCCTGTCCCTGCATCTTGTCCCCCCCTCTATTCATTAGTGGTCACAGCTGTGCAGTCGGCCAATTACTTGGGAATAATAAGTACATTTTGCAGTAAATTAAATATTAATTAGTCCTTGGCAGGTTGTTTTGGGTTTTTTTTTCTTATTTCCCTCCCTCCACCTGAAAACGGCGGGAGGAATGTGACACTGTCATCGCCTGTGTTGGCATGTGGGTGACAGCGGGGGAGGCTCTCCTCCGGCCCTGTGCTTGGTCTCCTCCATGGCGGCTTGCAGCAAGGTATCTCCTGCTCTTCCTAGAGGGTTTGCTGCTGCTGGGCCAGGATTTGTAAACCCATCCCCAGCTTTGATGTTATCTTTTTCTCCTAACCCAGGAACGTCCCGTCTCTGCCTGGGTTCCCCTCCTGCATGCTCCGTTTGGGCACTTAGCTCTCCGGGGCAGGGCATCATCCCTGATTGCCTGTGATGTGCCTGTGAGAGTGTTCTGGAGGCAGCAAATAAATACATGTGGGGTTTGCCTGGCCATGGGAAGGGCATGCTCCATGGGGTGTGAGGGCAGCTTGGCTGGTGCAATCCTCTCCCTAACAGTGCTAGCGGAAGAGATGCTGCCTGGTCCCCTGGATGTGCCTGTGAGGCCTTATCCTGCCCTGCTCCTGCACAGAAGGACCCCAACCCAAATAGTGCGTGTTGTGCCAGGGGATGAGGAAAAGGAGCAGGGATGGGCAGAAGGAGCTGGCTGAAGAGCAACTGTTGTACAGCCCAGCATCACCCCTGGCCAAAGCAAGTTGTCCCTTTTCTGGTTCAGTGGCAAGCGTAGATCTGCTGGGAAGAGCAGTTCCGTAAACTGAGCCAGGTGGGCTAGTTTTGATGTTGTCAACATATCAGTATATATTAAGGTTTAAAGGATGAATGCAGTGGAAAGGAAAAGTGCATGAAAAGAGCAGCTAAGCTCCCTCACAGGAAGGATGAGAGCCTGACATGGAGGGAAGACCTGTCCTCACCCTGGAGCTCCCCAGGAGCACTGCAGAGGCTGGCACAGGAGCCCCTGGGAGCCCTCAGCAGTCAGGACAGGAGGGGAAGATGCTCTGGTTGCTCACCCATTCCCTGCTGGCTAATTCTGGTTGGAGTCGCTGTCCCTGTCACCTGGGCTGTGCCTCCCTGAAGTGCAGCATCACCTTTGCTCCCTGTGGTCAGGCAGGAGCCTGGAAACAAGGAGACGGGGTCTCAGCATCCCACCTACTACCCATCCTTCTTCCTCCCTGGCACCGAGTCAGTGTGAGCAGAGGAGAGAGCTTTCTGTGCTCTCTGTTCTTACTAACCCCCTACCAAGAGTTTCTGGGGCAGGAATGAGCTATGTTAGCAAAGCAGAAGTAATCTGTGTCTGTCAGCAGATCCCAAGGTAAAAGGCTCCACTTGTCCAGCTCTTGGATTTACACTTTACTAACAGCTCTGCGGGCTGCCTTGTGATGCACCGTGCACCAGTTCGCCCCTTGGTGCTCTTGAGTGCAATTAAGTTGTTGGTTTTTTTTTTTTTTTAAATGTAGCTTGACAATATGCAGGTTAGGTTGTATTTTATTTACAGCTTTTACTTGGGGACCAATAAAACCCCAGCTGGCTAATGTGAGATCTAAAACTTGCATCTCACTCTTTGCCTTGGATATCTTTTCTATGGTAAACTATTTATTTGCGTTTCATCTTGTACAAGCTCCTCTTTCCATGCTGAGACGCTGAGAGCTCCAGGGGCTCTTTGAAGACTATTTGCTATAGGATAGCAACTGGAATTCTCTTTAAACATCCGCGCCTGCTTTGTCCTACAACTGGCCTCTTGGTGTCAACATGCAGTTTTGTGCGAGTTTCCTGTGCAAAGCTAACATTTGCACACTCCCCTGGCAATTGCGCTTCCAGATCCCTCTTATTCAAGCATATCCCGTCATTTATTCTTGCAAGCGTGAGCAGCAGTTACTCCACGTGCCAAATTAGAGGCGGCATCAAGGCCTCTTTAAAAAGGAAGATTTAACCGGGTTATAAATGACCGCTGTGCTGCTCAGGTAGGAGGAATGCACTGCGTGACCTACATAGCCGGTCAAAATGGTCCATGTTTGGATTGCAAGTATGTGGCCCCCCTATCCCTGAGCCTTTGGGTTCTCATCACACAATTAAAATGCGACCAAATCTTCGTGGAAAGGGTTATTTGACAGCAGGATGAGGTGCAAGCATGCAAAATCCCAGCACATTTCAATGTCGGGCAGTCAGACATCTCCACCTATGAGCATCCCCGGATGCTGACCCTGGCGTGCCAGCAGAGCACGGGTGAAGGGTGAGGTGGCATCAGGCTACCGACACAAATCACGCTAAAATGCCAAATAGCTGCGTTTACATGCATTCGCAACCCGAGGGTCATGCTCTTGCCACAAAAAGGAAGATGAACCCTGGCGAGATGGGAGCAATGTTCCCAAGGATGCCTCTGGGAGGGAAAGATCAAGAACCGATGCTCATAATGGCCTCGGCTGCTAAAACAGTCAAACTAATAACGGGGTGGGGAGGATGCCAGAGGGGCTAGATGGAGCCAGGGAAGCCGTGTGATGAGTGCCCATCATGTGGTGGTGCTTCTGCCCAGTGACACCACAATGGGCCCATTCTCCCTGGGATGTTGCAGGCCTTCAGTGCACATATCCCAACATACAGCCCCCTTTTAAATCTCAGCGGAGATTTCTGTTATGTGGGTGGAAACGACCAGGACAAGCTCTAGGAAGACACAGAAGGGAAAATATTTTCTTTCTTTCCAGCATTATTTTTTCACTCCCTCTGTTTTCCTTTCTGCCCTTCCTTTGCCATCTCAGAGCTCTCTAAATTCACAGAGCTCTTCCTCAAGGTGAAATGAAGGCTCCAGGCTGCGTTTGGTGGTGCCGGGGGGNGGTTAAGCAGGGAGGGGGCAGTGCAACAAGGCAGCCTGATCTAGTGATTAAACAAAGGGATTCAGCCAACATGTGTAAAATTAAGTGATCAAGAGTTGATTACAGAGTGCATTGATTGTGTACTGATGGATTAAACAGAGTCGTGCTCAGGATGCGATTTTCCGAGCTGGGCACGGAGAGCGCAGGCAATCGACGTGTTGGCCAGAAGGACCCGCTTCTCCCAATCCCTGGCTTTTATACATTCTCCGGATAAATCTGCAGAGAGGCCCGTGGAATTATAATCGATTATCCATTTCTCAAAGTCACTTAAGGGCCCTGAGCTACAAGCTAAAGTGCCGGTGCTGCGAAGAGGCATTGGGTATGCGCCGGCATGTGCAGGTGCTGGCGCGAGGGGAAAATGTGGCAATGACCCTGCGTGCTGCAAGCTGATGAATCTATTTTCTTGTAGGAAATAGTTTTGACAGTTCAATATCTGTGTTTTCGATATGTGCCCCACACACCCCCAAGGGAGGAGAGGAGAGGAGCTGGAAAGTGGAGGGGAGGGAGTGGGTGGGAGGCAGGGAAAGACTGTACCCTATCACCCCTTCGAATTATAGGCATATCAGTATATCACCAACCTAACAGGCTGCCCTCCAAGTCAAGGGCATGGGAGAAGCTTGGCTGCCTGTGAGCATCTGCTGCGGGGAGAGAATGGGGCTGGAGCCCCTCTTGGGGCACCTCTCTGGGCTGTGGGGGGACCCACAGCAAGCCCCCACCCCACTGGCAGTGGGGTGGTCCCCAGGCTCTTGTTTCACTGACAATGATGAAGGCAGAGTCCCATTTCCAGGTTGATCCTGTCTCTCAGGATGCAGCCAGATCCTTCACCAAGGAGCCAGAGGAGCAGGAGGACAGGGTGTGCAAGAGCTGAGCAGCTGCAGTCTGGTACAGGACTGTCCTGCAGGTTTTGCAGGGAGCTGGGATGTGCAGCGGTGGGATGTGGCCAGGAGGGAAAAGGACCTCCAGTGCTCCCCCAGCCCTTGTGCAGGGCTGTCTCTCCCGCTCACAACTGCATCCTGGTTTCTGATATGGATGAAGCAATCAGAGCATGGCACAGACCCAAAAAGTATCTAGGACATCAAACCCCAGCTCTCTTACAGGCTCCCAGCCAGACATGGGGATGTTCCTGTGAAACTCCCACCTTCTCTAGTTCCCATTGCTGTTATTTTTTGGCAGCTAAAGAAGGTATTTTGCTCCAGGTCTTTCCATCCCAAGAGTTGATGCAGAGCATGGATAACCAAGGCATACTTTGGCAATGCAGCTACACAGCTCCTCCTCTCTGCCCTCTCCCACCAGCCCAACAGGAACCCCAGCTCAGGGGACTCGTTCAACAACAGACAAAAAGTGACCCTTGTAACAGCAAACAGGGTCAGAGGCCAGGCCTGCTAGTGAATGTCACCCGGCTGCCAGCCCTGGATGCACAGCCCCAGGCATGCCAAGCGGTGGAGGAGGAGGAGGGATGGTGAAGAGGCAGAGCCATTCCCCATACTCGGTCCAGCCATAACTGCACACAGCACAGGCAGAGAGCCCTGGGGTCTCCTGCCTGGCTGCCTGCCTGCTGGGGAGTGTGCTGGGTCCCAGTGCCTGGTTTTGCAAGCCCCACTGAGGAAGGACCGGCTGTGGGCCACAGATTTTGCAGAATTGCAGGCATGGTCCCTGGGTCCCACTGGCTCTGGGGGGTTTCTCCACAGCCTGGCCAGTCTTGGCTGCATGGCGTGACAAGACCCACAGGATGGAGGGCAGCTCAAGGATGTGGGGGGAAGGAGGTGCATCATGCTCCAGGAGATCCCCCAGGCTGGAGGGACAGAACTGCAGGATTCCCCCAGGAGTGCTTCTGATGTGCCATGTTTGCTGAAGCCAGGGACTCCACTGATGCTGGGGAGACCCAGCTGCTCCTGAGGACTTGTGTGTTTTGGAGACGAGGCAGTGGGTTGGAGGCGGCTCCATTTTTGCTGCCAGGGCAGAGGATGGGTGGCAGCAGGAAGGTCCAACTCTGTGGTCCTGAGGTTGCCCAGACTCATACCAGCACCCATCAGAGAAGCTTTCTCTGTCCCTGGTCCCCACTGTCCCAGTTTGATCCATCTCCAGCCCAGCACGGGTCATGGCCAGGCACCAATGTGCTTCCTTGGGGAAAGCCGGCACAGGCAGCCTGCCCGGCTGGGAGCCATAAGGGAGGAGGGCAGGTATGGAGGCAGCGCAGCCTCTTGGCTTGCTCTCGGCATTTCTCTATTTTTCTCTTGTGAAGCCTGGGGAGGCATTTCTGCTCTGCTCTGCGGAGCTGCGTTAAGCCCAGGAGCAGTGCCATGGGGAGACGGGACTGTAGCCCATCCCAGCCCTCCTCTTCCCCTCTCCCTTCCAGGTCCCTGTCACGATCTCCCTTTCCAGCTCTCCCGGCAGCCCGCATCCCTCTCATCGAGGATTCATTGTCTTGTCAGCCTCTAGTTAGCCAGCATGCGTGCGAATCATAAATTACCCCACCCGGGCCTCTGCTATGCTTCAGCACAGACAAAAAAATTGCACTCCATCACCGTGTCTCCCGGCTTTTAGTGGTATTGATCAATGCTGCTCCCTTCCCGCCCCCCCCCTTTTCATTTTAACCGAGCCGGTTAAGTGCAGTATCTTATTTTGTGCTGGGACAAATGAAAAGAATATTAGCAAGGGCTGAAATATATCTCTTTTTTATCTCTCTGCTACTTTTTTATTGAATCTTTCTGAGTAGGTGGCTTTCCGCAGGATGACAGCCTCATGACAGGCTCCTCATTAGAGCCAAGACAGTAATTGTGATGCATTTCCCTGCGCAGCCTTTTCACTTCTCCCCCTGCTCCTGCCTTTACTCCTCTCTCCTTTTCCCCTGATTTGTAAAGTGATTGGATGTACAGACTCAGTCAGTTTCTTAAATTATTGCCCAGTTCAATCCATCTTCCTCTGCCCCGTGCCGGGCAGCCATGATCTCTGCAGGTGGAGAGCCAGGGCCAGGATCACAAGCAGTGGGGTTGGATGCTTGGAGGGTCTTCTCACCTCTCCTCACTGCTGGGCTGCCACCTGCCATGAGAAACATGGTGCCAGACACGACAGGACATGCAACAGCCTCTGAAGAGCCCAGGGTGCTGTTTGAAGTCACATTTTTACTAAGCAATTCATGGGATCACCCCAGCTGATGTTAGCTGTGTTGCAGCAGCACTGCACCAGTTTACACCAGTCGTCTCCAGTATCCAGCTTCCCTAGAGAGGCAGCTACAAGAGCAACTCTTTTCTTTGGAAGGAAATCAGTAATTTAGCAAGCTTTTCTGCCTCAGATCCCTCTGTAATTTTTAGCCTCAGGAGAAGCAGGTGTATTTTCTAAGCTGCTTGGCAGCTGGGCACATTAGCAGGGAGCAGTACTGGGGATCAGGCCCTTGGCAGGGACGCAGGGGGTTGAGTTCAGCTCTTCGCTTTGCCCCAGCTTGCCCATGAGGTTGTAGAAGTCTCTCGGTCCATCTGTGCCTCTATGTGTTTTATACAGCTTAGCTGTATAAAATGGGCTGTCACCCATCCCTGTGCCCCTCTCTGCTAGATTCAAGGCAGGAGTGTCCCCGTGCCGTGCCCAGCACAATCTGAGTCCAGTTTCTGCTGGTGCCCTGCAGCAGCTTTGCTCTGTGATGCAGGAGTGGAGAAGCAGTGACTCTTCAAAAGCCTTTTCTTACATGAGAAGCCACTTTTCCAGACCTCTGCTCCCTTACATGAGAAGCCACTTTTCCAGACCTCTGCTCCCTTCCTGCCTGCACACACCTCCAAAATGCCTGTCTTCCAGGGAAGGGCAGGTCTGCTCGATGCAGGGTGATTCCTCAGTGATCTGGATGTGCTCGCTGCACTGTGGGATGTTTGCAGAGTTAAGCCGTGCTGTGGATGTGGTTACGGCCAGATGCTGAACCCAGCCACAGCACATGAACCTGGAGTCACCTCACTGCCCATTGCTGTCACTGGCGCCTGGCTTTCCACCACCCTATGCTGGGCAGCAAGCTGAGGTCTGCATCCCACACAGCCGAGGTCTGCATCCCACAGCCAGCCAGGAGCCTGAGGAAGGGGAAGGGCCTGCTGGAGGGAGCGGGACATGCCCTGACCTCAAGCCACCCCCCTGTGCAGGTTTTTGGGTGCCACGTACCTTTTGGACCCAGTCAAAACCAGCAGGATCCAAGGTGGCACCCAGCAGGCAGGATGCAGCTCCACGGGGATGGCACTGGGAGCACACCAGTAAATATCAGGGAGATGGGAGAGCAATGAGTAACTTTATTCCTGCTCCCTCCCTTTATTACCAAATACTTTTTGCCTCTGCTGTTATTCCAGGGTGCTCTGCACTGACACATGAACCATCTTGGCCTTCCTCGCCCCACCGTTGTCATCCTCTCCTGGCTGTGGTGCAGCCCCTTGGCTGTACCTACTGTCAGGGCTCTGTGAGCCTCATTGGCTGCAGCGCAGGCTCACCGGGAGAAGAGTGAGCGTTTGGCTATTTTCAAGCTAATATGGGGCTTGCTTTGAATTATTGTTTTTTGAGCTGGAAGGAAAGGAGGCTTGTCACACGAGATATCTGCTATCAGTACACAAATAACAGCAAGCCCATCATTGAATGGAAAATAATCGTCGCGGAAACCAAGTTGCGGGGGAGCCAGGAGGGATTATTACAGGCGCTGGCAGTGGTGATGCTGTCAAGGAGCCTGTGTCAGCACTTCCATTACCACCCACCTGGTTTCAGCACGGCCCCCAAAGCAGCGCGTGGGGCTGCGGGGCCCCAGCATGGGGTCATTTCTATTCAGAAGAGTTTCAGATCAACTGGCTTTGATTGGGTTTAAATGATGGAGTGTTTAAAAGGGAGAGAAAGGAAATAGGAGGGCGAGATGGAGGGAGGCATCTTGGAGGAGGGGGAGTTTGGTACTTAGACAAGTGGAAAACAGTTTGAGATAGGAGAAATTAGGAGTTGGGAGAGAAGACCTTGTTCTCCTGAGGGCAATTTTCAGATGGCCCTGAGGAAGGACAGTATGGGGAGAAAATGACCCAAAACCTGGGCAGATGCCCTGGAGTCTGCCCAGCGAAGGGCTCTTAGGAAAGAGCGGGCTCATCCCCAGCAGGTAACGTGCCACCATCAGTGCTCCCTACCCACTGGCACTGCCTGTGCCACCCCCGGTGGCAGTCCCTGGGTAGGCACCTGGCTGTGCAATACGCCATCAGCAGAGCTGAGCTACTGAATTATAAACAATGTATTTAATTCATTTGGCAACTTGCTGAGCTCCTGGGCAGAGCGAGCCCTCACGCTTTGTAAACTTTGCTCATTTGGAGTGACGTGGGAGCATCATTTACTCTGTGCTGTGTAGTGACAAGGGGCTGTATACATCACATGCTGTCACAGCTGTTGGCGGTCTGGGTCCCTTTTTTTCTTGCTTAAATGTTCTCCAAAACAGCATTTCCCATTCTGCTTGTGAGGGGAAAGCTCTCCCTTCCAAGTGACCCAGTCCTGGCCTGCAAACACCTCGTAGTGCTGTCAGCCCTCCGTTCCGGGGCACAGATGCAGGGTGGGAGCCGGGATGGCTTCATGCCTTCACGCCTGTTCAGTGCCACTCTTGCATCCCCGGTACCTGAGCCCAGCTCCCAGCCTGTCGCTTCGTGGTGAATCAGGCCTGACTCAGAGGAATTATGTTGGATCCGTATCAGTGTAACTGAGGGCAGGATCTGGCCCTCAATCCCCAGCGGGATCAGGAGGGTTCGGTTCGGTCCCTGCCTGGGCTGGGATCCGTTTGCAGATGCCCTCCAATGGAGCCCATGGACAAATTCCTCCACGCAGGGGTGCGTCTGTGCATCAAGCCCTCTGCTTTCAGAGCAGGAAATATTCAGTTTCAACACTTGGAGTTAAACATTTCCGCGGAGCCCAGGAGACGGTGCAAACAGCAGGAGCACCAAGGCTCTGCCTTTTCATCTCTCTGGCACTGGTGAGCGGGGGGTCGGCAGCGGGGGAAGCACGGCAGAGCTGAGGAGGGTAAACACTGGAGCTGAGCCTACCGAGTAACCAGAGAGTGAAGGGGAGAGAGAGGGGCAAAGAAAACAAAAACACAGCTGCCAAAAAACAAAAGCCTGAAAAGAGCCATTCAGGGTCTCCCAGGAGCAGGTTTGGCACAGGGCAGGGACAGAAGAGCAGGGAGCACTCGCTGCTGGGGCAGGCGCGGGTCCAGCCTGCTTGGGGATATGGACGCTTCATTTTGCCCTGGGCAAATCAATGCCCTTTGCTCCCTCGAGTGGGGTAAGCACCTACACCCCAGCATGTCCAGGTGCACACACAGTGCAGCATCCTTTGCTTTTTCATGGGTACCAGATGCCCCTGCTCCGGAGAGGAGACGCAACACATATGCATCTCTCTCCACCTTTGCATCTGCAAACAACCCGAGGACTCACGATGCCCATCCTCTCCCTCCCCACAACACAGCATCCCACGCCACAGAGCAGCATACCATTGCTCAGCATAAGATGCCACAGCGTGGGCATGTATCAGGCTCTGGGGCACGCTGTGGATGCAGATGCTGCTGATTTGGGGAGACGCATCCCACCGGCAGCCTCTGTGGCACTGCGGGCATGCAGCGGGTTTCACAGACCTGGGAAGGCTTGTGTAGGTGTCCTGCTGGCATGGGAGATGATCCCTCCTTTCTGCCTGTCACTCACACTTAGCCCTGCTCCTGCAAAAGCATGGTTGTCAGCCCCTTGGGCCAGGAGCCGGGGCTCCTTCTGTCTCCTGCTTTGCAATCTGTACATCAGGGACTTGGCTGCATGTCCAGGTCCCTGTTCTCCTGCCCCTCTGGAAGCCCTAGCTGCAGTGCAAGCACCAGCCTCCTGCACTTACTGGAGCAAGGGGATCTTCCCCGGCTGTCACAGGGATGCAGGGTGACAGCTGTCACATCCTTCCTTGGCACGAATTCATCACTGTATTTTTGGTGTAGCTGGTGGGTAAGGTCTTGCTGCTCATTTCTCCTGCTGGCCTGGGCTGGGGTTGGGAGTGGCCATGGAAGGCAGCAAGGCTCCTTCCCATGGCCTGAGATCCCTCCTGGTTGCCCCAGCCATTGAAATCCAAAGTCACCTCTGCTTAGGAACATGGACCCCATGGAAGAGCCCTGAAGAACAAGCAGGGAGCGAGGACCTGGGCGTGCAGGAAGTTAAAAAAGCCACCAGCCTGGTGCAACAGAGCTGGTCCCCAGGAGGGACCCCAGCTGCGCCTACTGGTCCGAGGCTGCCCATCCCAGTGCTGCAGTCCAGGACACTCCATCACCTCCCGCAGCAAACAAACACTCCTGGGCTCCCTGAAGAGCAGAGATCCGGGGATGCTCAACCTCCAATTCACCCTCTGGTTCTGCCAAGAGCATTCCTGCCCCACCAGCCCAAGCTGTGGGTGGCAGGCAAGGGGGGGCTCATGGGCCCCACGGCGGTGGCCTGGGCTGGGAGTGGGGATGCGGCGCAGTAGGGTGAAGGGCAGCCTGTTTACCCGTCCATCTGCACACCCCACAGCGGGGATCCAGCAGGATTTCCCGTCCGCTCAAAGGCTGCCTGTTTATTTTGGGAGGGAGACTCAGACAGCTCCATTGTTTTGCTGTGAAGTTGGGGTTATAAATAGCAGGTGGTCGGGGACGCTTCTGGGCTATTTCAGGCCCCCACTACACAAAAGTGGAAAAGCTCCAAGAGGAAGGTGGAATTACTGAAATGCCGACCTTTCCCGCAAGGGTCAGCAGGAGCTGGTTGTTTGGGTTTGGGTTGGGTTCTGGGCATTATTTAAACATGAGGGAAGGAGGAGAGAGGCAGATATTCCCAGTTGCATGGGCTGCATGCTGTGTCCTCCCTGGCAGAAGGGTGGTAGGGATGGGGAGCTGAGGCACCTGAGATCTGCCGGGGTTCTGACCAGGAGACGTCAGGAGTGGCTCAAGCCCGGAGGAGAGACCAGCTGGGTTTTCCTCCTGGCTCTGCAAATGGAAGAGTTCCCAGTGGATGGAGAAGCTGGGGAGGTAGGGGATGCCCCATAGCACTGGCCTGCCCCCACTTGCCCCTTGTGCATCAGTTTCCCCCACTTCCTATAGGGAGGCTGAAGAAAAGGGCAGGTAATGTCCTGGCAACGGCCCCACTCCTGCCAGGCATGTATGCTGTGTCCTGCTGGAAGGCAAGGATGAGCCAAGGTGACTCTGAAACTTATTTCAGACCCTTCCTGTCGTTAAATGCCTGCACCAGGCGGTTATACAGTGAGCAGCAGGGACCCAGTAAAGCCACTCACACCAATGTTTTATACTTTGAGAAGGTCTATTCCTTTAATGGGGATTCATTTAACTGGGCTCTGCCATCGTTAGGAGCCATAAAATGGCACCTTTTGGCTCCTGATTGGAAGGCCACAGTGCACGCAGCCCCCTCATATCCAGCACTGGCTGCTTTATTGTGCATTACTGCCTCTCACTCGGATTTAACCAATTTGATCCATGTCTAATACATAAATAAATAATCCAGCAGGAGGGTTCACGTTAGATGACAACAGGCGGCTATAAAGCATGTTTCTCCCCGCCGGAGCCATCTGAGCCAGGCTCCGCACGCCCTCTCATGAGCAGAGCTGCTAATACAGCTGGGAGAGGGGGGCCTGGAGACCTGCGGGCTTCTCTGTTTTATTGAAACTTCATTGTTTGCTTTAGAGTTTTATTTTATGTTAAATAGATGCTGTATATTCCTTATAGAGGGGGCAATAAAGTTTCTGAGCTGGAGGAAATTGGCTTCGGAGCAGGGAGTGAACCAGGGAGGTGTGGCTGGGAAAGGGAGCGGCGGGGAGGTTTTGGGGTGAGGACGGTGTGAGGCGGCACGCTGCTTCCAGGGTGGCCCCAGGGGATCAGCCCAGCTCAGGATCAGGGTCCACAGGCACCCCAAATCTCGCCCAAGGATGATGCAAGCCCAGGGGGCTCAGGGCTCAGATGGCTGTGGGGTCCAGAGCTGTTGGTGGTGCAGGGAGGGCGAGGAGCCCCACCCCAACCTGGGGATGGGGTGAGCAATCCCTGGTGACCGCTGGGCTGGCCATGCGGAGCATCAGGACCTGCTCCCTGCCATCCACAGCCCAGCACCATGGGATCTCCTCTGCCTCTCAACCGCTGTGTGCCCACGGAGAATCACTCTGTCCTTCAGGGGGGTCATCCTGACCTACCTGAATTCAGGAGTGCCGAGGAGGATGTAGGTGGCTCTTCTTAAATTTACTGTTATTAGTTAATAGGAACAGTGGGTAGTGCTGTGTCATCCATCTGCCCCAAGTTGCACCGCCTGCACCAAAAACTGGGGAAGCCAGGGTTGCACAGGGTCACTCCTGAAATGTGGCTCTTGCTGCTCTCCCTGTAAGACTGGAGGGCCCATGGCCAGGGCTGGGATGCTCTCGTGCCAGTTGTGGTCCTGCTGCAGAACAGAGCCAGTCCCTGCCCCGGGGAGCATGTGACGGGGAGAGAAATGAGCCTATCCTGGCAGAAACCCCCCTGGTTTCAGACGTCAGCTAGGACGGGGACCAGGGCAGAGCGCAGGCAAGGCTGATGGCAGCCGATCAGAGCTAAAGCTTTCTCCCTTCTTTTCCTTCCCACAGGCAAAAAGAAAGCGACTTTGTTTGACAGCCAGGCTCCGATCTGCCCCATCTGCCAGGTCCTCCTTCGTCCTGGGGAGTTGCAGGAGCACATGGAGCAGGAGCTGGAGAAGCTCACCCAGCTGAACATCAGGTAAGCATCTCCCTGGGGTCCACAAGAATCCCTGGTTAGCCAGCCAGGGCACCCAAAGATGTCAGAGGAGATGGTGGTACCCACAGCTACCACATATGAGAGATTTAGTGCTAACCAGTGGAGCAGAAACATTTCCCTGGAGTTCATTGCAATGGTAAAACCAGGCAGAAATGCCTCCCAGAGGGCACAGACACCCCTTTCCCTGGGGACTTGTGTTTGGGTGAGCAGCTCTCACATTGCTCATATCCCATGATGGAGAAGGCCTGCAGCAATGGTGCATGCTGCCCCTCAGCTGCCTTCAGCTCCCTTCTGCTTTCCTCAGCACAGCAAAGTCCCCTATTTAAAAAAATAATAATAATAATTGCATTTTAACTGCTAGCAGTTATTTAGGAAATGGCTGCAGCCAAGGGTTGGCAGATCCCTGCCCCTGCCTTAATAAAACTCAGCAGCCTTGGAAAAGAGCGTGTTTATTTCAATTATTAATGAATTTCCCGGTCATTAAAAGGTGAGGAAAGGAATCAAACTGCCAGCTAGAAGCAAAGTTACGTCACCAGGTGGTAGGAGAGGGGGGAGAGTGCGTGTGTCAGTGTGTGTGCGTGTGCCAGGGCAAGGGGGTGCACGTGGCTGTGCATAGTGCGGAGGATGCAGAATCCATCCCTGCCTGGCTTGGATCTTCTTTGCAACTGAGCGATAGCCATTGCAGATGAAGGGAGAAGGAGGGAGCTTTAGCTAGAGAAAGAGAGACCTCCCTAAATGGATCTCCAAAATTTGGCACCCGCAGCCTCAGGCTGAGACCCACATCCCCCATGCATTGCACAGGAAGATGGAGAAGGGGGGCGGTGTGCGGGGAACAGGCAGCCCATTTATCCCCCGCGACACCCAGTCCCCTTGTGAGTGTAATTTATGGTGTAATTTGGGCTGCATCCAACTTAATAAAGGGCCACTGCAAATTAGTGAACAGGTTTAAATGAACAGAAGCAATTAGTGCTCGGAGGAGCCCATCAAAGAAGTTGGGCCAATATCAGAGTGAAACTGAAACCGCAAGCCAGGAGCGGAGGCTGGCTGGCGCGAGGCAATGATGGGAAGGTGGCGTTTAATGGGAAAGGAAAGGAAACCCTAAATCATAAAGCATGACAAGGGCCATTGTGGGCCAGCTGACAAATGAAAAAGAATGGCATTATTCCTTTAAATAACAGCAGCAGTTAGAGAGGAGACAGCTCTCCCCAGCTTGCCCTCACTTCCCTGGCCTGCTCTGCTCGGCCACGCAGGCAGCGAAGAAGAATCAGAGGTCTTTATTAATTATTAAATAACGACTCCCTCCATAGCGTGATAGATAACGTTCAATCTAGTCGATGGATTCAGGTGATGGAGGCTAATCTGTAACACAGCAGCTCTGCACAGGGACAGTCTCTCCCAGTCCAGGAGAGGTGTGATGCAGGGGCCAGCCAGCAGCAGCAGGCAGGGCGGGCAGCAATAGCGGGCAGCAGGACATGAGCAGGTCGAGCCCCATGCGCTGCTCGGCTGTGGCAGGGTGGCTCGGTCTACGGGTGGCCCCTTCTCCCATTCCCCCACCTTTCCTGCCTGGAGGAGCCGGGAGCAAGAACACATCAACAAGAGGAGAGAGAAACTAATAATGATCTCAAATAACCCAATAAACATAAAAATAAAATGTAGGCCTATAAACGTGACGGGCACCGGCAGCCCTGGCCGCTCCCTGCCAATACCGACTTGTTACCGAAATGGCTGAGCAGCTGTTACTTATCAGTCTGATGGGGAGAAGCGGACTGGGGGGCTGCTTTCCAAGGGCCTTTTTTTTTTTTTAATTTAAAGAGGATGCAGCCAATCATGGCTTGTGCTGTTAAGTTTTAATAAACCTTAATGATTTGCAACGAAATCATAAATTTCCAGCTCTCGGGGTTAGGATGGCAGATCCCCTCCTGCCCGCTGAGCCTGCAGCACCAGAGACTTGGCAGGTCACTTGGCACTCATCAGCTCCCACCGTGGCATCGGGGCTCCCTGTGTGCTGGGATCTCCCCCGAGCCAGCGCGGCCACGGGGCTGTGTGGTGGGATGAGCGAGCCGAGATGCTGCCGTAGGGCCAGATCAAAAGGAGGGGAGAGGCTGGCAGAGGAGCAATGTGGAGGGGCTGCCCCATGCCATCGCCCCCGCCAGGCGTTGAGCACTCATGGGCTTTCAGGCATCACCAGAGCAGGGAGCTCGGCATCGCTCAGAGGAGGGCAGAGGAAGGGAAGGAGGAAAAGGGATCACAGGTGCTTCTTGGGGCTGAGATACAAGAGAGCTGTAGGAGCTACCTGGATGATGCTACCCATGAACGCAGCTCACCAGGAGCCTGGGGTTGCATCCCACCCACACCAGTGCACCCCTTGCTCAGCTGGTGGGGATGGGCTTTGCTATCCACCAGGGACAGGAACAGCCCTTTGTCCCCATCAGCAGTGTCAGTGTGACCATCCTGGCCTCAGGCCAGGGACATCTCAAGGTCTACCCAGCTGGAGCATCGGTGAGGCAGGAGGAGCCATGCTGAACCACAGGGCAGCACCCACCCATGCCAAGGCGCTGTGCGTGCCCAGGGGATAGCACTGGCCGTTGGACCAGTGATGAACATCACTCAGGAGGATCCAACCCTGGTGCAGGGTCAAGCTTTCCCTTGAAAAAGCAGACTTGAGTGGGAATAAGGGACCTGAGTTTCTAAGCTCTGCTGCCTTCTTGGGGTGTCCAGTCTCCCAAAGCACAGGGAGAGACCTGCTTATGTTCACCCCACGGCTCCTCCACCCCGTGTGGGTCCAGCCAAGCCCCATGCACAGCTCCATGCGGTGAGGCAAGGCTCTCTGAATGCAAATTTCATTTCTGAGCCACTGGCGCTGTTTCAAGAGCCGGCAGCCTCCGAGCCCTTCTCGGTGTTACATATGTAACAGCCTCATTGAACTTGACATGTCAAATTCAGGCCATTTGTGCAAAATCTCCCTTTAATAATACCGTTTCATTTCGCTCAAATGAGACTTGAATGCATGTAAAATGGAAAAGGATATTTAAGCGCTAACATTAGGCAGATGTCTTGCCAGAGGCCGATTGAATATATGAGATTTTGAAGTGCTTAACACGTTTTCGGTGCTCCCTCTTAGAATATGTCACCTGGCTTTCTTTTTTCTTCCCCTCCTTTCTTCCCCCCCCCNGAAAGAAAACAAAACTACAAGCCTTGGTTTTATGGGGTTTAACTCTTGCCAGGCAAGACTGTTGGTATTCCTCCTCCAAAGAGAAATTACCTAGTAGCTCACCTTTGCAGAGCACAAGCACAAAGCAGCAGAGAGCACGAGGTGGGTGAGTGGTGGCCCCACAGTGCTGTGCAGAAGGGATGATTTCCTTGCTCTGCATGTACAGCTTGGAGAGCAAAAGGTGCCAATCCCCAGCTGAGCTGCTAAGTGCCACCAAGGTAAAAATAAGAAATAATAACAGCGACCCTCTGTGTACACCAATGCCCTGTGCCCCAGCCAGGCTGGTCGCTGCAGAATACATGAATATTCCTGGCTTGTATGCATGAAGCTTATCTGTGTGCTAGATGCAGGTCTCTTATCCTCACTCGATTTATATTCACCTGTTTTACACCTCATCCGTATTAAAGGCTTGCAATAAAGCACACTGAAATGTGAGACTCTTTCTGGAGCTGTCAGTGGCCCCAGCTCCAAGCTTCAGCTGGTGCTTCGGCTACAGTCACATTTCCCCAGCCCAGGGCCACCCAGGGAGTGCAGGCAGGCACAGCGTTCGAGAGTAGCACCCATGGGTGTCCTTCAGGACAGGCACACACACGCATATCCCCGTGTGCATACAAGTGTATCGCTGCATATGTCACTGCAGGTAAATACCACAAGAGGAGGTGGCAGTGCACAGGGGGATGCTTAAACCGTGCCCGCTGCTCCCAGGGCAGTGACCAGAGAGGACAACCTGATGATGATGGGAGAGGCTGGGTGGAGAAGGGGCAGGTTTGGGGCTATGGTTTGAGTTTGGGGTGGGAGGGAGGGAAGATGAGTTTGAGGACAGAAGAGGAGTAAAGGAGGCAGTAGGAGCTGTGGAACCCATCGCAGCTGATGGTCCCCAATGGGTCCACAGTGCTTTCTAGAGTTTGGGGAAGAGGCACTTATTGGCCATCTAAAAAACATTAGGAAGTCACATTACAAACAATACAGTGACTGAGTCAAGCACTTGGAGGTTGGGAATGTGCCTTTGGTTGCAGTGTTTTTAATAACATAATGCTCTGTTCCTGAATATGCAGTGCTCTTTTTAAAAAAATTATTTGGCAGGGGGCATTTTTATTTTCCTGGGTGACAGCTAGCAGATTCTTCCCTGCATTACTAGCAGCAAACCTGTGCTTCAGAGCTGTGATTTCACCTCCCCAAAAGGATGAGGTGTATCATTATAGAAGTGAGTTGGACCATGCTGGCTGTTTGTGCTTTTGCAGCTGAAGGATGGTGTAAGCTCAGACAGGACTATCTCAGCTCTTTCCCCTTATGTAAAGGGGTTTCCAAGCTTAGCAGATGTAGCCAGCAGTATCCTCATGCCATGTTGTAATATTACCTGTGCTATGGCATCCTGGGGCTGGGCATGACTGTGCAGCAGCCGCCTGGGGTGCTCGGTGGGTGCCTCTGGGGATGGACATGCTTGGGTGAGTGGATGGGGGGTGATGCTGTTCTCACAGTGCCCTATGGCTGTGCAAACTCTCCCCTTCTTCACTTTTCTTCCTGTCTTTCCTCCGCATTGAATACTTAATCTGAGCATATTTGTGTTCTAAAGCCCATGCCCACCTGTTGGCTATTCCCAGCCTGGGCTAGCAGCTCTCATTGCTCCTTGCCACTGTGCTGGGAGCATGGGGACACATCCCTGCACATCCAGCATCTCAGGAGCTACTGATTCCCCATAATGACCTTTCTGGTGTGGCCGGGAATAATTTCTCTTCTGATTCTCTGATGACAAAGCATTTCCCAGAACACAGAGGGCACCAGGGTCTCTCACCTTGGTGTGAATGGAAGGTGCTGTGGGCTGTTTTCTGGTGACCTCAAAGATGCTGTCACAAAGAGGGAACCAAGTAGTATTGGGCAAAGCAAGATGCAGTGGGAAGGCCCATTTCAAAGCAGGTGAAGTGGCCAGATGGGGGATTTAGCTTGACTCTTGGAGCCAGCTTTGATTCATGTCTGAGGAAAAGAGTCAACCATGGGACTGTGGTGCTCCAGCTCCTGTAGCAGCTCTCAGTGCACCCCTGCCCAGGCTTAAATCTTCCTTTGGCATCCCTCTGAAGATTTGTCTCACTCGTTTGCACATGTGCTCTTTTCCTCTCACTGTTCTTAATCTCCCCTCCCTTGGCAGCCGGGGTAAGCAGAAAGTACTGCCTCAGCTCCTGGCACTGCACTGAGCATCCTCACCCTGCTTGGGGGGGCTTCAGTTCAAGGTTTCTTTATGCAGAGAGGCACAGGGGTAGCTCTCCTCAGGGGACAGAGGCAGCTCCGGGCCCAGTGGAATAAGGGATAAGGAGGAAGCTGGCAATATAGCTAAAACACAAAGGCTGTGGGACCTTGGGAGATGTCCTGGTCACTCCAGGCAGGGTCACTGTCCTTGAGAGATGTCTCCAGGCATGTGGAGGCGCATCCTGGATGTCACATCCTTTCACAGGTTGCTTTCCCAGTGTTTTGTGGTCTTTCTGATTAAAGCCATCCCACACTAAACCCCAGAGTCTGCACCAGAGACTCCTGCTGATGGACAAGGAGAGAAGCACACCATCCTGGTGGTCCCTGCACACCCAAATGACAAGGGCTTTCTCTGTTACTTCTGGTCAGGATAAGGACCCAGAGCAAGTTATGAGATGTGGCTCCTACCCTTCCCCTGCTCAGGGAACCCTGTGTTTAAATATGGCTGCTCTTTGCACTGCCCCAGGCAAGAGTTTGCTTCATTTCAGCGGGATCATCTGAGTGCTGTGTTGTCCCAAACAGCCATTGGAGGAGACCTTCCTGGGGCCGGCATGAGCGGCTACTCTGGGAAGGGCAAGTGGCCATGCTGCCAGGCCTGGCAGGATAAATAGAGTGTGTAAAACCCAAATTAGCTCTGCTGTCATGTGTCACATCAGGGTCAGGGCTCTCGCCTCAGGTCTTCTCGATTTATGCCTGGGGACTTTAACTTGACGGCCAGGTACTTCCTCAGACTTCTTGTGCAGCAAACACTGCAGGTCCCCCAGCCTCTGAATGTGTGAGATTAGAGATGGTTTTGAGTAAGAAAGGGTTTTTCCCAAAGCTCTATTGAAATACATGCTGATTCCCTTCCTTGCATGCAGTAGACACCTGTGAAAGCTCCAGAGAGGGCAAGGAGCCCTGGCCAACAAGTGAGATTGCAACCAGGGAAAAGCAGGCATTGCAACCTCCTGCTCCTCAACTTCTGTCTTTTTTCTTCCTTCTTTTTCCCTCTTCTTTTTCCACCCTCTGCCTTTCCTTTCTTCCCTTTCTCCCTGTCTTCTTCCCCCTCCCTCCCTCTCTCCCCACCCCCCGGTATCAAGGCGACATCTCCAAGCCAAGTACTTTTAATTTCGCCCGTGGCCCTTGCTGACACAGTGGATATGCACAGCAAGTTAAATTCCCGCCTGATCAATAAAGCAGAAGCAGTGTGTCCGACTGGTCGATATTTTTTTATCTGTCTTCAGCCCAGTCCTGCTGATGACAGCCCCCTGTGCTTCAGCAAAGGCACTCAAGGGCATCGGGCCTTGGCAACACAGCTCTTTTTTTTATTTAAATTAAAAAAAACCCAGATGCCTACAAAAAAAAAAAGTTCATGGAGTTTGGCCTTTGCTTAATAACGTTTTATGATTTATCTTAATTTTTAATTGAAAAAAATTTGCGAATTAATTGATTTCTGGGACTTGCCAATTAACATTGTAATTGGGTGCATGATAAATTTCAAGGGAGCATCATTTTTCTCCCTCTCCCCCTTGTCACCGAGAAGGGGAATCGCGAGTGCAGCTGCTTCCTATCCGTACACCCCCCACTCCTTCCCGAGGTGCCACTGCCCTCCTCCCCCCTTGCTACTGTATCTTAAAGAAGGAACAAGAAAGCTAATAAAGTCGTGTTATTAGAGTCTCACCAGAGGTGACCCCTCAAGGCATAAATCCAGGCCAGGGAGATGGTGGGGACAGGTACTATTAAGTGCTTGACAGTGCTTTGTGAGGCGGGACTGGGTTCCTTCCCTGCAGCACCCTCTCCCCGGGTAGTGGGGAAGCCAGCCAGCCAGCCTGGGGCTCCTGGGAGCTTTCCCGGAGAACTCTGGCACCCTGCAAGGCGTACAACCAAGCAGTTCATTACCTGTGATGTCTCCCCAATGCCCTCTTCGTGTGCGAGTCCCAGCACGCGTGAGCCTCCGTGCAATGCCCAGCTGCTCCAGGGAGAGACCCGACCACGGCACCCAGCAACTGGCACCCCAATGGCCGCTTCCCACAGCACGTGCAGCATCTGGGGTTTGTCCCGCAGCCAATGTCCCCCAGCAAAACCAGGCTGCTGGGGCAGGCCAGTGCTTGGGAGCTGCTGCTTTGGGGACACAGAAGGGGTCGTTCGCATCCTGCTCTGCCCTGAGCCTCCAGGGAGCGGGTCCTGCCCCACAGCAGCAGCAGGGCATCCCATGCCACCCCGCGGCAGAGGTGTTCAGTGCGGGACCTCAGCTCTGGGGTCATGGGTGTCCAGATTCAGGCAGGGACGCATCTCCACGTGCGTGAGAATTGGCATGACCTGAAGCTTTCTCCAGCAGTGTGACTCCTGTCAGGCCTACATTAAACACACTCCATCACTGGAGAAATCTGTCTGGAAGTGTCAGCTTCTTGGTGATACCTGAGCAGGGCACAGGGCCACCTGCCACCACGAGGCAGCTAACAGGGTCACATCCCCACGTGGGGTGTGGAGAAGTGGGTGAGCTGGCTGCTGCCAAAATGAGGAGTGAGGATATGGTGTTGTGCCAGGGCAGGGAGAGGGAACAAGCCACACCTGGGGAGCACTGAGATGGAGAACGGAAATACCAAGTAAATTAAAGACTGCTTGGTGTCTCTAGAGCTTCTCCCATCCACTTCACGTGCTGGTACAAATCACCTCATCACAGTCAGCTCAGGTGTCCCATGCACCCTCTATGAGCTTGGATGGGTCTTTGCTGTACTGTCCTACAGCCCCCGCTACAACCCAGTGTGTGCAGGGGTGAAGAATGCCAGCCTGGGTGGAGGGTCCCAGGCTTCCTTGGCAGAGCCACAGCTCTCCCCACCAGCCAGGACACCAGAAAGGCCAGGATCAGCCCAGGTCCATGTCTGCCAGCATTGGTGGTGGGGAACCATGGGGGAATGGAGGGAAATTTATGAGGATAGGAGTCTGTTTATTATCTAGCAAATGTGGTGCTGCTGATACTGTGGATTTATCCTCTTTCATCTCCCCTCTGATTTGTGTCCCTGCCCCTCACTGTGGCAGATTAATCATGGACAGAAAGGGAAGAGAGACCCTCCAGCTTCCTCTCGTGTACTCAGAGGGTGGCAATGACAGCAGCCTGGACCCTTCATCCATGGCTTCTCCAGCAGAGAAAGCACAAGCCATGCAGCTGCCTGTCCTGCTTGGTGATGCCCCATTCCTCTCCTCCCATGGCAGACCCGAGGGAACGCAGAGGCTGCTGCCTATAATCTGTGGGTGAGAGCACTTCTCGTGGGTCAGGGCTTCCAGAGTAGCACAGTGGGTGAAAAAATTTGTGGGTCATGTATCCCCTTGCTCATGCAGTGCCCTGAAAGTGCTATGAATGCTCCCTGAAGTGCCTTCAGACTCACGGTACCCATGGCCCGTTCCCTGACTCCAGGGCATGAGTTTTCAGGCTGGGGTTTGGGACCCTGGAGGGCAAAACCTTCCTCTGCCACTGACTCCCAGGGTAGCGGGAGGCTTGGGAAGGGATGCATGGAAACCCAAGGGTGAGAAATAAATCTTCGGTCAGTTTTTTGCCCTGAAGCAATGCATGCCTTCTGCAGAGCCTCTTCTGAACTGCCACATGAGCTGGGAATAATTAAACAGTCATTACAGCCACCATAGCAAAGAGCCCCCCAGATCAATCTAATGCATGACCTTTCCCTCCGACTTTTCTCTTTATTTTTCCAGCCACCTCCTTTTCAAATAGCAGGAGAGAAATGAAACAACACTCCCACCCCAGCCTCCTGCTTCACCCCACACACGTGGACCATCACATCCTCAGCCAGAAACCTGTCGCCTGCTCTGAGCGGGGGCTTCTGGCAGGACCATGGGGTACCAGGGGTTGATAAAGAAAAACCCAGCAGGGGAGGAAGATCTGGGGCTGCAAATGGGACAGAGCAAATAAGGGATTTTAGTACAGTCAGGTCATGCCTCAGTGTTTTATGATCCTACTGCATTTCTGCTGCTGCTTCACATCTTTGGGAGAGGCAGGTGGCTGCCATGTAGGGTTAGGTTTGTCACAGCAGACCATGTTGGGCACTGAGGTCTCACAAATACTGACTGGGGGAAGCATTTGGGAAGCATGTCTGGGACTGTATGTGCAGAGTGTTTCTAGTCCTGACTCCAGCATCTTTGGCAATTTTTACTGTCACTCGGAAGCAGCACTTGGAGCAGGTGTGCTAGAGGAGCCACAGCAGGTTAAAAATCCCAGCCTGCTTCCCCTGAGGACACAGATGACTCCTGGCTGCACTGGGGGCTGTGACCTGTGGCTAGGTGAGGATTTGGCCTCATGTAGTTTAAAAAAAAAAAAAAAAAAAATCAAACTCCCATTTCCTTATTTAGGCTTCAAGCAACGCTTCCACTTATTTAAACTGGCATTCACAAAAATCCAATTCCCTCTCTGTGCAGCAACTACTTATTTACGGCTGGTGTTGCCATCTGCACAGCTCTGCAGGAGGCTTGTTCTGCTGCTGGGGCTCCCGTCCCAAGGCGGTGTGTTCAAGCTGCAAGTCCTGCAGCTAAAAATAAATTGTTTCCACTGGATTATTATTTTTTTTAAGAAATACATCCGTTGGCTGCAGCTTGTAGAAACTTTTTTGGCTTTGCAGGATCTCATCTGGGAGCTGCATGTGCTCTAGCTGGTGTCCATCAAATCCAGAGGGCTGCTGAGAGTTGTTCTGTGGAAGAGTTGCAGAGCTGGAAGACACCAGCTGCATGGCAGCAGCCCTCTTACCACCTCTTTAAACCTCTTCTGGCTGCAATGTCATTAAGGGATGAGCACAACAACTGTAGCTGCCGGAGCTCAAGGAACTTCTTCTCTTGCAGTTGTTATTGATTATGTGTGGGGCGTGCTGCCCAGGGGGTGGCTGCCATGCCAGGTACTGAGCTCAGCCCTTCCTTGATGGATGCTCATCGTAAGCCCTGCTTTGCCCTGGGTGGGGGATCTGCAGAAATCTCATTTGAACATGCTTGGGGAGTCCAAGCAGCTGTGGTGGTCAAATTGCTGTATTGGAGCTGGTTTTGGCTTTATTTTTGCTGCACTGAGACTTCAGGCAAATCCCATCAGTGCTTTGTGCTCATATCTCCCCTCTGAGCACATCTGTCTCTCTCTGGGTCTCCTTGCTCAAGCTGTAGCTGCAATTGCAACAGAGCTTTCCAGCCCTTGCTCCAGGATGCTGCCGTGATACCCTGGTGCCGGCACAGTCAGTGTGTGTGCTGCAGTAAGCGCAGAAGCGGAAGGCTCCTGCCCCTGCTTCCCTGGGGCAGCTGCCTGGCATTGGGCTTCTGCCTGGGCTGGAGGGTCAGCGAGAGCCATGCCTGGCTGTGGTGGGCTCTGGGCACCAAGAGCATGCCCTGGGTCATGGTCCTCTGCCTGGCAGCTGATGAGCCATCTCCTGTGGGGAGTAGAGCTTCTGCTTGTCTCCTGATTTGGTCACCCAGAAAACTCTTTTCTTTTGGAGGTAAGCTGAGATTCCTACAACAGCTTGCAAGAGCAAAAGCTTAAAGGAAATGGACAAGTACCATCTTGCTCATGGTAAAACACAAGCAGATCACTTAACCTTCAGCTCATGCCCTGGGTTTTCTGTGTGGGAAGCAGCAGCTTCCATTCATGAGGATGATAAGGGACCACTCCTTCCGTATTGCTTTTATTTTTTCCTATGGCAAGCACACCTCAAAAGACAGGACCATAACAAAAACACCAACAAAAAAAACAAACCAAAACTTGAAGGTCATTGTGTGTAATAGCAACCGCAGCAGGGGTAGAGAAACCCTAAGACTGTGGGTAAGGAGGGTGCATATTTGGCGTGCTGAGCTGCATTTTGCCCTTTGGTACATCACAACTGAAGCACTGGGTCTGAACAGCCCCTTGGGGCTCGCTCAGGGAGATGCCAGGGGATTCCTGTTTGCATCTGGGGATGCACCTAACCAAATCCCTGCCTAGTGTAAAAGACATCTGCATGTCTGTGGTGTAGCCTGAGTCTTGCTTTCGTTGTGGAGGGCCTTGCTGAGAGTAAATGTTCCTCTTAAAGCTGATGTGCCCTAATACAGAGGAGCGATGGGTCCCTGATGAGCGCCCCAGGGCGCATGGGGACCTGGCTGTGCAGCTCCCATTAACGTTAACAGGTGATGCAGCTGCAGGGCTGGGCAGAGCCCTCCAGCAGCACCAGAGCAGGGACCTTATTTTGTCCCTACAGAGGTGTAGGGCACCCAAACACGTGGGGATGCATGAATGTATGGCCAGAACCAGTGTTTCAGCCCTGAGAAAAGGAACCAGAGAGGAAGCAGCCTTGTATTGCTTGGAAATGCAGTTGTTGGGAGAGAGAGAAGGAAGCTGTCCAAATCGCTGGGTCTTTCCAGGGCATTTCTTGTCTTCTTTCGTACTTTGGGGGGGGTTGCCTAAAAGGGAAAGAAGTTGTTTTGCCGTAATGAACTAGATAAACAATTCCCCAAATAGATTAAAACTAACTGTAACTTATAAAAGCGGGTAGTAATTATATTTTATTAGCTAGCAAAACACCATTTTTTTATTTCGTAGGATAATTCTGTGTAAATCACCTTAATTAGAAGTGTCAGACGAGCCCATGAATATCGTACTTAGTAACTAATTTCCTATGTACAGGTTATAATTTAAAACACATGGATCATTCGCCGAGTGGAAATATGCTAGCCATGAAATAATGTGGGGAGTGTTGGGGTTATTACTATGTAAATGTGTAATCATTTCAGACCACTGCAGCCAGGCTGGGTGATTAAAGAGAATCCCAAGGTCTCCAAAGATTGTGCTCTCTGCAAGGGCCTAGAGCGAAAAAACTTTAAAAGGCACCGAAAAGTGTTTGAACTTTAAAGGTCTTGATTTCCCTTTTTACCATTTTTAATTTGTCTGCGGTGTTTATGGAGGGGAAGGTTTCTCTTTGCTGACGGCCTTTCGATTCTCAGCCCACTGCCAGCATCCTTAAGAGGCGTGGGGGGCTGCAGCCACTGTAAGTTGGGGGGTTGTTTAGTGGGATGGAGGAAAGCACTCTTCAATGGCAAGGTCGTGCGTGGGGCTTGGATGACCAGGGCTTGTGCCCATTCTTGACCCATTTCTGGAAATAAATAAAAACAAATTGCAAAGTCTTATTAGCAATAGAGTGGGGCTAAATTGCAAGGAGGGGGGTGGTTTTTAATAATCCCCCAAATGTTATCCAAATCAGTCGCCTTCCTCCTCAGTTCCAACGACAGAGGCTTGGCCTTTTGGCTGACCAGAAAGACTCTCATCCTGGAAACTGCAGTTGCCTGGCACTAACACCATTTCTGGGAGGTATTAATGAGATTCTTCCTCTTTCCATCGAAGAGGAGTAATTTTAAACACCTTTAACAAGAAAAGGGAGGAAATTAGTTGGTTTTTTTAACCTGGCGTTTGGATTAGAAAAGGAAAAAAAAGTTGTTTCACACTTCGGGCGATTGAGAAATTCAAGGTAGGGCTGGAGATGGGGAGGGGCTGGAAATCTTTCCCATCGCATGCATTCGGGCACAGGCTGGAGGTGGTGCGAGGGCTGCATCCTGGGGGGGCAGCAGGGACTGACTGCTCTGTGCCACCTCCTGAGAGCAGGGGGGGCAGAGCTGGGGGACAGGGCACGGGGGGCAGCATCCTGCACCCCCCAGCAAGCATCCAGCAGTGCATCTCTTTAGGGAAGGGGGGCTGTGAGGGAGGCAATGCCCCAGCCTGTCGATTGGTGGTCCCCAGGAACCACAGCCGCTTGTTCTGGGAGCAGAGCTGTGGCATTTGGGGTGACCTGATGGTGATGGATAACTGAGTGTTTCCCCCCATTTTGGGGTGGGGGGCGAGGGTGGTGGCACTGGGAGAGGACGGGGGCTGTAGCCGCTGGAGAAAACACCTTCCTCCATCCCTGCTTATTTCGTAACACCCAGCCATCTGCCAAATCAAGGCAGATTAAAGCCAGCCAAATTCAATTTCTCCCCACTGCCACTGCAGCTCAGCATCTGGGGCTAAAGTGTCCCCGACAAAGCGAACATGACAGGCACATTGCTTTTTTGTCACATCTAGTACCGTGTTGATCTTCTAAAAGTCTCATAAAAATTTATTGATGTCTCCCATATTGCTGTGATTGAGAAGAAAGGAGCGCGGGTGTGCGGAGCCGGGCGCGCGCGCGCAGGCGAGCATGTGTGCGTGTGTATATTAATGTTTCTGAAGTAGATCTGATTTGATATGTCTTGTTCTATTGTCAGCATCTGTTTAGCGAGGCTTTTTAATACTTTCTGGCTGCCGATCACTCATCCTTAGCCTGGGATGCAGGCTTGCATACAAATTTTGTTATTAAACACAATTCCATTCCCCCCCTTCCCCAACCTCCGCCTCCCCCCGCTAACCTCCCCCCTCCACGCACCCATCCATCATCTCCCCGGGGCTATGGTGAGCTGGGAGCCAGCCGCCCCACTGGCGTGCACTTACAAGCACAGGCACTGGGCTTGGCAACATATTTCAAGAGCCTTTTGCCTGCTGCAGGTGCTTTGCATTGACAAATCGAATCATGGGGAAATAATTTATTTCCTAATGCTGTTTGCAGCATGTTAGCAGGAGAATTTACATGAGAGAGATTACTTTAATAACCAAAAAATTACAGTGCAGGCCTCCCCACCATGTCGGCTTTGATATGTAATTGTTTCAAGTTTAACCTGTCTGGAGGGGGGAAGGTGTTATTAAATCTATAGCATCTCCCGCTGGCGAGGGCAGGCGAGGAGGAGCACCGTGGCGGGGACCTCCTTCCCTGCTAAATGGGGAAACAAGCTGAATTAACAAATCACTCCAGCCTCCAGCAGAGCTGCTGCCTCCACGGCGTGGCTGGAGCTGAGGGGATATTCTTTCCCTTACTCTTACACCAATTTAATCTCCTTCTTTTTCCTTCCCTCTTTTTTTTATTGTGTCTGACCCTACTCAGGGCTCGCCACCTCCACTCCCCTCTCCTTGGCTTTCTTCCCTGTGCCCCTGCAGGCTTGCTCCCCACTTTTTCCCAGGGCTGGGAGAGGAGCCGTACAAGCCCCTAAGGAGGGCGAGAGTCAGGACTTGATTCTGCATCATGTGCCTGGTTTTGGGGGGGTTCCACTCATAAGACCATTTTATTCTAGCTGGAGAAATAGTTGGCGCTGCCCTGTTTTCTGTGCCCCTCCAGTCAGGGCAAGGAGGCTCTCATTGGTCCAGGGAAGGGGAGCCATGTGCTTTGCTATTTGACCTCGTGAGATCCCTCGAAGCGCTCCCCCCTTGCCCACCGCAGCAGTTTTGTGACTCTGACCCATTCTCTTCTCTCTTGGCAGCAAGAGCTCTATCCTGAAGGACGCCATGGCAGCGGGCACCCCCAAGGTAAGTGAGCACAACCCAGCACACTTTCCCCCACCCCTCTTTATTTACATGCCCTCACCTTCCCAGCCCGCTCCCTGTCCTGCTATTCGGTGTCTCCCAGGAAGGTGGCCACACTTTGGGGGCTGGCCAGCACTGGGGGAAGCTGCTGCCCCCGTGCACCCAATGGGCTGGAGCAGCGAAGTCCCTGCATGGGGCTCTCTCATTCCCCGTGCAGCTGAGGGATGGTGGAGCTGAAGGACCCAGTGGGCTCCGGGACTCCAGATTGTGTCTAATGACAGCTAATGAGAGCTGATCACACACGGGCTGAGCTCAGCCTGGGAAATCATGTGCAGGAGTTGCTGGAGCCAGAGCCATATGCCAGCTTTGGAAGAGGGGAGTGGGACTGCCTCAGGGGAGTGAAGCACACCCAGGGAGGAGCCCAAATCACTAAAAGACCCCGTCTCAGCCACATCCCCCTCCCCAGGACCTACATCTCATTCCCTTGGCTCAGAATGCAAAAATACAAAATGCACGGAGCATCATAGCATCACTGCAAAGGGCATCATTTACTAATTAGTATTACTGTTAGCTGGACTTCATATGATACCAGAGCTTGGGCAGGCGAGTGGGTGGCAGGGAGCACTGCAGGGCAGCTGGGCATTGCATGGCCTCTGAAAACCATGCTGTGCTCCCCAAGGCGGGCAAAGGCAAGTGGTCCAGGCTCTCCTATGCTTCTGGTGACACAGTCCATGCCAGGGAGGCTCCTGGCTCCCAGGGAAGCTCAGGGCATCTCTCATGGGAGGCGTCTTCGTGCTTGTTTTAACAGAATCAACTTCAGGTCTTGCTCTCCCTTTTTCTTCCGGAAACCTTGCGTCATTTTTGGCATGTGATGTCAGAAACAGAGACTGATATTTCAGCTCTAGGTTTTCCCCCTGGGGCTGGGTGTCTTGCCAAGGACATCAACACCTTGGCTTCCCCACCAAGCAAAGGGCCAGGGAACCACTGTGCTGACCCGAGTTCCTGGCAGGCAGGGACACCTCCCAGGTCAACCCAACAATTTCCCAAACCCTCCAAGGGAAAATAAAGATCACAGCCATACTCCGTAGTGCTCCAAAACTTTGGCATTCCCATCTCCTGCATGACTATCCCTGTCTCCCATGCCCTGTCCCAGGGGAGACAGAGAGAAGAGTGGAGGCCTGACTATTTGTACCATGAAAAACAAGCAGAGCAGAAAGCAGTCCCCAAACCCACCTGCCACTGAAAAATCCATAGAGCATGAGGCTGCCTTGGGACATCTCAAAGGAGCTGGAAGGGGCACCCACAAAATGAAAGCAGCTGGGCTCTGCAAGCTTCCCTCTGCCTCCTTGTCAGGTCTTAGTGTAGATAACTCAACGGTCCCAAACACATCGCCTGTGAGGGAAGATGGCTAGGAAGACAGATTAGCTGTTTGGAGGGAAACGCAGCAAGTGACTGACAGAGACCAGATAAAGAAGAAGGTCCATCTCACAGCAGGACTGGGCTTTTGAAGTTTCCATTGACAAAGAATCCCATTTGCCTTGAGCGAGGGGATTAAACTGGGACTGGAGCGTCATTCTATGTAAAAGAGATCAATCGTCCCCTGTCACCACATGGATCTTTTCCCTTTGCCCGTCACGTCTGGGGCTAAGAACATTAACTTCAAGAAGCCAGGAGAGCAGGGAGGGAGAGGATGAAATCAGGAAATCTTTCATTCCCTTCTCAGAGAGCTTGAAAGCCTCTCAGCCCAGGAGGATTCATTATTTCTAGGTGGCTTTTGCTGGGAGACAAGTCCTGTGTGGCATGGGAAGGCACAGCACTGTCACCTTCACCTGAGTTTAGTATTAAAGGCTCTTTTGTAACCAGGCAGGATTGAGGAGGAGGATGTTGGGGAGATGAAGGCGGCTCTTTCCCTTTATGCCCACTGAGTGTTTGCAACATGGGGTGGGAATAGCCCATCAGGATGTGAAGTCCCTCCGAGAAAGCCCTGCTGGGGACAAAGCTGGGCCGCTTGGCCACCCTTAACAGGGATCCCATGCAGAGGGATGGGGGACAGACCCCCAGGGTGGGCTTGCAGCCCATGCCGAGGCACCCAGGCATCGCTGGAGGTCTGGCAGGCCCCATGTGGGAAGAGCTGGGACCTGTGCCATGTCCCACTTCCCACCCTGGACACCAGTGGAAGGGGTCGTGAGGACTGCGGGGACTGCTGCAACATTTCCTGGACAGTCCTTCTCCTGGTGCCAACAAAAGGGCCAGCAGCTCCAGCAGCTCAGCTGCGGGAGAAAGGGGCTGCACCTCCCCATCCCTCAGGAGCATCCCCTGGCAGCATGGGCAGGGGCAGGCTGGTTCCACTCAGGGACATGGGAACTGGAGTGGGGTGCAGGCTGGCCATGTTATTTTTAGCCATGTTATTTTTGTCGTCACTGGTGGATTTAAGACCACTTTCAGACTCATTTACGTCCTTTGCATATCCTATCACTACCATCACCGCTTCTGTGCTGGCCCGAGGCTCTTCCCTGGCTGGCTGAAGGCAGGGAATTTAACCCCCACCATGCTCTGTCTCTTGGCTGTGCTCCCATGCCTTCCCCACAGTTGCCCTGGCAAATATCTCTCCTTGCAATAAAAGCCCAGATGTATACGCATGTTCCTCGCTCGCTGCTTTCCTGCCCCTGAAGAGCTGTCACTCACTGCACTGGGCCAATTTTCATGGCAATATGTCAAAGAAAATCCAATCACTCAACATGGGATGTGATGAATGCAGGATTACTGTATCAGGTTCTTCTATTATTGGAGCTGACGGAGGCAGTGATGGCCAGGCGAGGGCTGCGAGCTGGGGGGCTCCGGCCAACGTGTCTGCTCGGTGCCTGGGCTCCCTCTCTGTGAAGGCAGCACTGGAGGAGGAGGGCAGCGCTGAGCACCATGTAGCTCCACAGTGTGCAGGATCCTCCTTTGCCTTCCAAAGAGAGACCAAGCCCAGTCGATCATGCCATGCCAGTATGGGCAAGCCACTTGGACAAGCAGCTGCCAAACCTGCATAGTGAGCCTCAGGATGAGATTTCTATCCAACCCTGACTGACACTTACTTAGGAGAGCTGGTGACAGAAGGCTGGGCTCTGCCAGCCTCTGGCTGGGGAAAAGGGGCTTGAGATAGCTGCCTGGTGTCTGCAAGAAGTCCTGTAGCCCACAGATAGCAAGGGGAATACCACTGTCTCCTCCCAGATGCAGTTTCTGTCCCTGATTGCAAGCTTGGATGCTCACCCCAAGGCTTGTGATAGCCTTTGGTGCCTGGATCTTTGTGTTGCTGAGAGCCAGGTAGCCCATCGAGTCCCCACAGGTCAAGGTGACAGCTTGCTTTTGCTGGGTTGCCTCGTGCCTATGCTTTGCAGAAGACAGGTGCAAAAAGGTGCTGAAAGCCCATCTCCTTTGCAGAAAGCACACCCAGTGGCCCTGCTCTGGGAAAGGTCTTTCTCAGGCATTGGACTTCAAGGAGAGTCCTGGACACCCGTAGCATCCTTCTCTGATGACATGTCTGAGACACTAGGAGGAAGAGTAGGCGTGGGAAAAGAAATTCTTCACCAAGGAGAAGTTTCAGCATCAGTGGGAACAGATGCTTCATGCCCATGGGAAGGGGTGGAGGATGTCCTTGCTCTTGCTGAGCTAGAGACTGCAGCTCCATGGTCCCATTCACTGGTGTGGTTGTTCACTAACCTTTCACTGTTGTCCTGAGTCACCAGGGGGAAGCCCAACACCAGAGTCATTCAGGAGGACCCTTTCTGAAGGTGTGTCTGAGCCAGCCATGCCCCAGACCTCTGTGAGCCCAGAGCTTCCCTGCAGCACTGCTCAGCACGGCCAGAGGTTCTGTCTCTGGCAGACCAGGCAGCAGGGATGTCTTGCAGAGGCGTACGGACAGCACCACAGGCTCTGTCCAGGCTCATGTCTGCCCAGGAGTCTGTACATAGCTGTTAGCAGTGTGCAGTTCCCCTGGGCATCATTCCTGGGCTTCACACTCTCCCCTTGCCTTGCCCCTCTTGCCTTGGCTGCCTCTTGCAAGGGGTTGTGCAGGAGAGGAGCACATGTTGGATTGAACCCATGTTGGTGAGGTGTATCAGCAGCGTAAGTCCAACTGTTCCCACTCTTCCTTGAGCAGCCAGCGGCAACTCTGGGAATTAGCATTCCCAGGTCCTCCTAGCTACCTAAGAGCACTTCTTTGCCACTGCCTGTTTGGCCCATGGCTTTGCCTCCACAGGCTATCATCTAGGTGAGATACCATCTCTGCCCAGAGTGATCTCAGCCCCTGAATTTCAGGGTATTAGCTGCAGACTGTTACCTGTCACTCAGCAGGTGAACTTATATCACCTGTGAAAGTGCTGGTACTGACCACTGAAGGAGAAGAGGCTGGGCTCCACGAAGCATCCCAGCTCTCATGGCAGATTCAGTATTCATTTTCCACTGCTGCTTCCTAATACATGACTGCAAATTGCCTTTCCCACTAACAGTCTAGCCTGTGTGCTGGCTCTTGCTGCAAACAAACACCGACGAGAGTGGCCAGGAACAAAATCCATCTCGCACACCCAGCAGATGCTTGCGGCCAGTTTGTTTAAGTGTGCACCCAGCTCCTCGGAGGGTGCCCGCAGGCAGGCAGCCAGCACGCTGCTCCGAGACCTCCGGCAGAGCTGGGAACTGAGCCACAGTGCCAGAGCCCTTTGATTCCCCCACCCACTCCCATGATTTTACAGCTTCACCGAGCAGTTTGAGAGAGAATTACAGCATCTAGAGGGAAATTTGACCACTAAAGCCCTCCAAGGAAAAAGAGCTTTGAAGCAAGCAAGATTTGGAGCCTTAAACCTTGACAGAATGTCTGTATTAAGCCCTTCCCAGCTGCCTCACTCGAGATGAAATTTCTAGCACCATCATTTAACTTCTCTGTACCATGCCTGGTGGTAGGAACAGGGGATGGGTGTCAGGGCCCTGGGGTTTTAACTCCTTCTCTTGTGTCATTGACTCACTGTGGGGATTGGAGAAGTCACTCGCTGTATCTGTGCCCCCTTCCCCTGTAACTGTGATTTACAAGGAAACATTGAAAAGCTAAATCTGAGTATTGTGGCAAAGCTATGGCCAAGCTGAGGACACGAGAACAGCCCACAGATATGCAAAGGAGAGAAAATTACGTAGGATGAGTGTCGGCTGGCTGCGCTCCTTGCCAGTTTGGGGTGATGAATACCAGAGCCACTCCAAAAAAAATCTCTGCCAAGTTTGATTCCATAAAACAAATTACCCCATGAACAAACAAAGCCCCTTGCTCCCCTTGGGCCAAACAGCTGTGCCCTCCCATTAGTCTGGGGGAAAACACTGCATTCAGCAGGAGGAGCAGAGAGGGATGTGGTCGTGAAGGGGAGCCGGACAGGCTGGCAGACCTTGGCCAGACCTCTTTCTCCCTCCATCCCTGGTGCACCGATGGGCAGTTATGCTGGAAGGGGCCTCTTTCCCCACCCTGTGGCTGGTGTCTTGCCCAAGAGGACCCAGAGCTCGATTACAATCCCAGGTGTGACTGTAACATGCACAGAAATAAATCAGTAGCTCACATTTGTGTAAGCTTATTCTGCTTATGGACCACTGGAATCTTTCAGTGAAGGCCAGAAGCTGCTGATACCATTATTTCTGTTCACTATTCACACCCTTCTCACATTTAAGCCTTTCATCCCCAGCTCCATCCCACCTTTATCTCTGCCAGCTAAAAGCCACTAGATAATTTTACCTCTAACTTTCCCAGGAGCAAATGTGGACCCTCCGAAAGCTTCTAGGAAACTCAGCTCTAATAGTAGCATCTTTGTGTCACGGATCCTCCAGCAATAACATAAAAAATGGCTAGCAGAGTTAAGGGGGAAAATCACAGCAAGGCCTGGTATCACTCATTGCTTTCGGGTTACAGTTCCCAAGTGATAACAGCTATTAGCAACACTTTGACGGCTTCCCTACCGTGGAGGGGAGGGCAGGAGACAGAAAACATGTCAAGCCATCACCTACATGTTAAGTGATAAGTACCTATTTACACGGCAGAGTTAAAGCTGAATGCATCAAGCAGGGAACACTTTGTGCCAAAATAAAAAAAAATAAAAAAAGGCCATATAGATACATAAAAAGCGGGGTTAGGGTATTTGTTCTGCTGACAGCAGCTGTGATGGATTGTTTAAGAAAAATAGACTCCCTGTGTTTTTCCAGGGCTATCAGAAAGCAGGAGTCCAGCACTTTAATACTCTCAAATGACTGGCCTTGAGAGGCAGCAGAATGTCAGCAGCACCGGCTGGGCTCTCCCAGTGCTGACACCTGCCCCGGCTGCCAGGCTTAGGGATGGGGGTGGTGTGTGCCGGCAATTTCCATCCATTTCCTCGGGCTGGCGGCTGCACCCTGACACCCGTCCCCCTCTTGTGCTGCCCCGGGCCCTCACCTTGAGCGCCTGTGGGTCAGGAACGGGCGGCGCGTTGGCACACATGCCCTTGCCAGCATCGCCTCGGAGCTGCCCACAGCTCCTCCACCCAAGCAGGGAGGAGCAGGTCTGGAGAGCAATGGACTGGGATCACAGCAGCTGGCACACTGGCTGCATGATGCACATTCAATTCATGCTGAACCTGCCTGTGTATTTATATACGTAAACATACCTGTTCCTAATTGCAATGAGACTCCTGAAACATTTGCAGAAGCTGCAGCCCAGCTCTGCAGAATTGCACAGTCCATGGAGGGTAACAGGAGCTACCAGGGTGTGAACCTCGCAGCGTGAGCAAGGCTTACGTGGCCTCTGCTTACTGCTGGGACCTGCGGACACGAGTGGGTAAAGCCATACATCCAGACGTGTCTCTTCCCCTTGGCACAGCACAGCTGGGCTTCACGGGGTGGGAAGGAAACACCAAGCGGGGCCATGGCTGCCCAGCACGGCAGGAGGGGCAGGAGGAAGGAGGGAGTACATGGCTCAGACAAGATTGATGGCCTCATTGCCATTAAGAAAAAAATTAGCCGGTGGCGGCTATCATATTAAAGGGTGAAGAAGCCGTGAATTATTTTCTTAAAGATCTTATCACTTACAATGATAATTTTACCTTCCAAAAGGCCACTTTTAATGAGGCAAGCCAGGCAAAAAGTCATGATTTAATGCCAGATTTTTTTTTCCAAACACATTTTACTGCTTTTTTGTCCATGTTTAAAAAGCGCCGGTGACCTTTTTTTATTTAGCTTGCCCCAGGTGTAATGCTCAGGCTGATCCTCTCAGGGTTTATAACCTCCGCAGAGAGTGCCTTTACCCAATGGAGAGATGATTTAAAGGGGAGGGAGAAATATGAGGCTGCATGGTCGCTTGCACAAGGCCCTTGCTCCGTCTTTGATGCTGGGAGCTGTGGTTTGCCAGGGGAGGGGGGACCAGGGAGGGAGAAGGGTGCTCTCACCCGAATAGCCCTGCTCAGATGCACTCTGAAGGGGAGCTGGGCTGAACTGGCAACTGCAGGGATGAGCTGGCTGGTGGCCTTTCCCAGGGCAAAAAGGAACATCTCAGCTTCAAGGCTTGTTCCCACCACGCTGAAGTGGCTGGTCCCCGAGGTAGGGAGCATCTCCGCACAGCCGTATAGCATACCTGTCTGCACACAGAGCACCCAGCACTGCATTTTTGGGGTGGGATGCCAGAATTTGGATCTGCCCTGCAGCACAGGCATGCATGAGGGCTGGGAGGCCATGTGTAAAGCTGCCCTTTCTGTCTAGAGACGTCTTCCCGGATGCTGGTCGAGAGAGGGATGGGGATTGTATCACTGCCCCTTCCCCACTTGCTGGGATCCAGGGTGGGAGTGAGCAGTGTGGGTGCAGGGAGCAACAAATCCTCGGCTTGGCATGCTGTGGCCATGCATCCTCGCCACTTAGCCATCGGGAAACAGCCCCAAAACAACGATTTGGGAAAAAAGAGGCCAAAATTGGGATGGCAGAGAGGCTGGCCTAATGCAGAAATGAAAGTCACCCTGATGGCAAGTGCCTTTCCTAATGCCTTAGCCTCTGAGCCTGCATCCCTGCCTGCCCCCACGGCTGCCTGAACGGCAAAGTGTGGCACAGCGCACGGAAATGAGAAAAACAAATGAAGTCAAGTTTCCTAAGAGTGAAGGGGAAGTGTGACTTGGCATCTCTAACGCTGTGTTTAACATGCTGGTGAGGTATTTAGAATTGAAGTGCTTGCACACAATTTAAAAATAGACAGTTTATTAATCTAAACTGCAAGTGTATGTAGAAGAGGCCTCGAGATTGACATCTTTGGGATTAGTTTAGCCCTGCGTTTTTCCAGAGGTCATCGCCATGGTGCTCAGGAGGTTTGTGGAATAAATGGGGCCGGCGTTCTTCCTGGGACCACACGCTAAAAACTAATACATAACGTTTAATTTACTGTCTCCATAGCTAGCCCAACCATTTTTCACATAATAATATTGGATTAGAGCTACCAGAAGCTGAGGGGGGAGCTGGAGGCGGGGAGGGTTTGTCTGTCTGTCGCCAAGGAATGGCGAGATGGGTATTTTTTCCCCTTCTCCAGAATACATTGGAAGACAAAACGGATTTAACCCTCCCAGCTCCAGGGTGCTTGGCTTGTTAGAGGAGGGAAAGGGCATTAGCACCGCTGCAATGAGGGCTGTTGTTCTGAGTCACACCTGAAGCCTTTGAGCCTCCATCCCTCCGGTTTGTAGGACATGTGCAATCCTGCTTCTTCAGAATGGTCCTCATTCTCTGTTTAGAAGATAAAGAAAGTAAACAACAGCAGGAGCTGGGGGTCTGCACTGTGCTTCACATGATTATCAGAGGGCTTCTCCAGAAGTAAATGAACCGCCCACCAAAACCAATCACCAGTTGGGTTTGGCCAACACATGAGGCAGGAGAAGTGGGAATTGAAGTCCTTGGGACTCCTCGGAAGTGAAGGCTGGTCTTTTGGGGCAGCCCTTGCTGCATGCCCCCAGCGCCGTGGGCTCCCGCTGGCCCTCCCAGCGTCTGGCATCCCCATCGGGCTGAGGAGCATGCCAGCCCCAAGATGTGGCCAGCACAGCCCTCAGCGTGGGGAGATAACTGAGCACTCCAATAGGTAATTCTCCTGTGACCCCTTTCAGGACATCATGTCTCTGCACGGCCAGTAGAGCCATGTTTTATGGCAGAGACTTGCAGTGCAGACAGGGATGCGGCTCTTGCCCTCGTGTGAGGCTGGCAGCTCATTCCCATGGGGTTGAACCCAGCATCCCAAATCCTTCTCCCTCATCTCCATCCCGAGCCTGCCCTCCCTCCGTGCCCACGTCGACCACACTGCCATGCTTTTCTCACCGGAAGAGCTGTCCAAGTCCAGGGGATCGCATCCTGCTGACTGAAACAATTTGTATGCTGAGTCATTTTTCCACTTGCTCATATCTTCCCAAAAAATGTACATTTTTTCACGTTTCATTTCAGCCCAGAGGCATATGTTTCTGGAATACTTGCCTTTCTCCAAGGTATTATGCTTTTTAATAATGTTGTCACCACACTTGACCTGTCCAATTCAGATGATATCTACACTTCCCTTTGCAAACATACACATCTCCGAGCAGCCATTTATTGTCAAATCTTGCCAGCTGATTCTCAGAAAAAAATATCTGGAGAGCTGCGTTTCCAGTGTACATTTTTTACAATGTATTGGGCTATACTTATGCTAGTTTAGCTAATTTATATTTTAAATTGCATTTTTCCCTCAAACTCTTCTAATAATAAAGTTCACTTGCAACTCAGTACATTTTTTAGACGCTGTCAAACTCCCACAGTAATTTTCCCGCTAGAGTTCACTGTATGTAGAATTTAGACTTACCTACTATTGACTTGAAGTTTATCAGTGATTTCTTAGGTCTCAAATATCACTGATCTTTTTAACCTTCTAAAAGGCCCTTTTTTTCTGTGCTACTTATTAAAATAAATAGCATCATTACAGAAGGAAGAGGTAGTTGCGCTGCAAAGGTGCTGAGAGCTTTAGTGCAGTTTACAAAGCTATTGAGAGATTTACTGGCACTTAGAGGGGCGGATGAGGGCACGTAAGCACTGCTCCACATCCACATGCCTTCACCTTACCATGTGAATATCTGGTGTGGTCCTCACGCCCCCAGCCACAAGACCTGGGGACAAAATGACCATCCTTTTGTTGCCTGATGCATCTGCACTTCGCTAGACCCTGCAGCCCACTCCCCTTGTGGGGCAGGGTCCCATGGGAAGAGCAGAGGCAGCCCCACAGCCCAGCAGTCCATCCCAGTGCAGCCCCACAGCCGGCAGATGCTTTCCATGGCTTTGAGGACAGTTTAGCAAGGGGCAGAGAGCTCGGCCACGCTCACAGCATGAATTTCTCCTTTCTCTTGCAGTCAATTTTGTTGTCGGCCTCAATCAAGCGGGAAGGAGATTCTCCGACAGCATCACCCCACTCCTCAGATGACATCCATCATTCGGACAGATACCAGGTAAGCAGGCAGATGCTGTCGCTGGTTTCAGCCTTAGGCAGGGAGCCAGCTCGCCCCAGTGCTCACAGCTCTTCGTGTGTGAGAGCCCGGCTCTTGCTGTGCACCACTGCCCCAGCTCGCCTGCCCGCAGCATGGGGATATGAACACTTGGTCCCTCATATGGCTACAAAGGCATGCTTTTGTCTGCAGAGCCCTCCCAGCTCTGACTTTAAACCACAGCCATGCAAACTGCCTTAAATCTTTGCAGAGGTTTCTGTGGCATTATATTCATCATTTCAGTCATTGCCATGGCTATGTTTGTCATTACTTACCCCATGCCACTGGGAAACTTTCAGAGAAGTTATTTTTTTGTACAACAGTGAATGATGTCAGCCTGCAGCAGGCCAAAATTCTCCATTTCACTGGTGTGCTGCTGCCCAGCAAACTGACTTGTGACTCCCACCCAAAACAGAAATGGTTTTGACCGTCCATAGCCATGCCAACATGTTTTATAAAACACTCTTTGCCCAAAGGAGCAGCAGGTCTTGACTTGTGATGCAATGAGTAGAAGTTGAGGGAGATGGAGCAAGAAAAGAAGAGAAAGGCAGCAGCACAAGTACAAGTACAGCTTTGCTTGTTTTAAGTCTGTCCATATTTTTGGGGCAGGCTGGCACACTTGACTCCAGCTGAACATAAATTAATGGTGGCCTTCAGCACAGACCCAGGCGTGACTCCACCTGCTGTGTGGACAGGCTGGGTGAGCCATGGCTGTACCAGCTTGGCATACGCCTATCACCCTGTATCCTGCGGTGCTCTGCAACGATACCCTGTGCTCAGGGTCAGGCAGACGGTCAGGTCTTCCTGCATCAGCCATTTTGCGTGTGCCACGTCTGCATCTGGATCTGCAGAGGGAGAGGCTGATGACCAGTGCTGGGGGTCTTAACCGGGCAGCTTCAGTTAAAGCACGTGTTAAAGATAGGTCCTATTAGTAGCAGATTAGTACATTTGTTGCCCATTATTCTGTCCTCTGTTCTATTTATTGGTTATATTATCAAATACGGACCAGATCCTCCATTGTTTGCTACATATTCCCATGCAGCCTTCAGTTATAACTTGGTATCACATCATAGTCACTTTACTTTCCTATGAACTATGAGACCTGATGCAAAGAGAAGCAAAATCCTGCAGAAGATATAGAAATGCCTGATTCCAGTAATCCCGCTCTCTTTCCTGCCTGTTTATTAAGGCTAACTAATAAATCATGTTCTTTCCGAAAGGGGATGGAAGAGACTTTTGCTGTGGCCCCCTTTTGTTGGAGAACACCCCTCCCTTTCTACACAAGATTTCAGTGTCTGTGAAATTGGTGGTCCCTTGCAGTCCTCCGTTCCTATAAATTTTTATTATGTCATACTTGAGGACAAATATTCTCAGCAGAAGCCCCCTCTATGTGCTGAGTCTAGCTAGTCTCTAATGTGTTTTAAGTTTGTGAGTGTATTTTATGGAGGGTTGCAGCCCTTAATGCAAATGTGTAATGGGAGTTTTAAGTCTGCACTGCAGGGAGAAAAGACCTCTGGGGCCTGATTTTCATTTACGCTTGTGCTGGCTGCGTTATGCTGCTCTAGCAGTGTAAAGGGACCTCAGAGTGGATGCCAGGGTTGTGTAAATCCTCAGTGTATCCTTAATAAAGCCACAGTATGAATGAGAATTCAGTCTTCCTGGCTTACCAAGTGAAATGCTCGGGAAGCAGAGCAGAAGACTCTCATGGTGGTGACTTTAAGGGCTGCAAAATTTAGCTTTCCATATGCAGAGGTGTGCTGGAATTATGAATGTCCCTTCTGTTATCTGTGATCTAATCATGAATATACACTGTATTAGTAACATGCTAAAACATGAATTATTGGCATATAGGTTTTCAGAATTCCTGTGGCTTGGTTTTCTTAGTCCTCATGCTTATTTACCATGGGGATATTTAGGGAAGAAGGAGATTTATGAATAGGAGTGCTTCAGGAATACAGGCTTGCACAGTGCTTGGACTGCTTGCATTGCTCCCTGCACTGAAGGGGAGCTGCAGCAAGGTGGTGGGGTGGCTCCAGGACATGGCGGGAAGGGGGTTCCCCTTGCCTTCCCTCTGCTAAGCCTGGTTGCTGGAGCTTGGTATGTGGACACTGATCGGCCTGAGGTGGTGGCAGCTGGTGTAGTGCTGGACCTTGTGGTGGGTCAGTGGTGGGTGCTCCTCTGAGATACGGTATGTCCTGTCAGTCGGGGCTTTTCCTGTGCTCCAAGTAAAAATAAGGCCATTTTAGTTAGATTTAGATACAACCCTGAATCCCCAGTGGAAAAATCAACAGCAAATTATAAGCTATTCACTGTACTACAAAGATAACATTTCAGGCTCAGAGGATGACCACCTTGTGTGGGTCAACTGAGCCCACAGAATATTTGTGGCTGAATAACATGTGGAGTAAGTATAACTGAAAGCCTAAAATTCATGTCCAGGAAAAGCTCACCTCCCTCCACCTGTGCTCAGCGGTGCGCATGCCACCTGAAAGACAGCTTAATTAATTAGAAGGGTAAAACCAACAATCAGCAGCTTTGATTTTGTAATGTACGCACATGTAAGCACATGTATGAAAATACAGCTGCATTTCAGCTTGCAGACAGAGCTGGGATGTACGATGCAGGTCAGTGCTGTGCAAAGCTTACCAGCCAGCACCTGAACTTGCTGACTGCCCATCGTCTTCTGCTACAGCAAAACATATCAGAGGTTTTTTTTGTTTTCCCTCTGAAGAAGGAGTGGCAGATTGTCAGGTGCCAGAGCGAAGACCCAAAATGTAGGTTTGATTCCAAGGAACAAAGTCTGGGCAGTCTGCAGGCTGGGGAACAAATGCGATTTGTGTGTGTAGGAGCCTGTGCTGCCCCATTTCTAGCCCCTAGCTCTGTCCTACCCTCAGACTGGTCCACTGTGGCCATCCCCCACCACAGCTGTGGGGCAGACACAGGAAAGAAATCCACGAGCTAGGTTTGATTGCCCAGGTTTGCCGAAATGCAGAAAGGAAAAGACGGGGAAGAGGCTGAAAAGCACAGGGGAGGTGGCAGTGCTCCACATGCAGCCTGGTACCCCCACGCCCAAGGCACGGGCCACTTCTCCTCGGGAAGGCCAGGAAGATTTCAGAGCCCCCAGACTGAGGTGGGTGCCGTTGGGTTGCCTGGGGCCAGGTTGCCCAGCCCAGCCCCGGCAGATACAGACGCTGTTGGCGTTCAGGCTGCGCTCGGCCCATGGGACAGGCAGGAATGCTGGGGCTCCTCTCCCCAGCGCCTTGCCTCCTCCCTGGCTGATGCGTATTTTCCCTGGGGGCAATATGGCAGGGCTGGGCAGGGACTGTGGAGGGGCCTCTGGGCCCTGATTGGCTAAGTGTGCTTGGGCTCCTAGGGCCCCCAGTCCCTAATTGGGCAAGAAAAGTGGGAGAGTAGTTGCTCCTGGTGTCTGATTGGCCAGCACCTTTGGGTTATAGCAGGGCCCAGGACCCTGATTGGCCAGTAATCTTGGGCCTACAGGGTGCTCAATCCCTATTGGGCAAGGAAACCGGCTTCCAGTTGCTCCTGGGCTCTGATTGGCCAGCTGCCCCTGGGTTCAAGTTGCCCTTGGGCCTTGATTGGTCACATGCACTTGTGTTCCAGTGGCTCCCCATTTCTGATTGGCCAGACACTCGGGTC
>VYZV01023924.1:85-19206 GCA_013401275.1 Pandion haliaetus
ATCCTCCCCCTGAGGAAAGGAGCGGCAGAGACAAGGTGTGGCGAGCTGACCCAAAAACCCCCATCCCCTGTTCCCCTGTGCCGCCGGGGGGAGGAGGGAGAGAGAACCGGGAATGGAGTTGAGCTGGGAAGGAAGGAGGGGTGGGGGGAGGTGTTCTGAGACTTGGGTTTACTTCCTAATACCCTTGTTTTGATTTGATTTGTAGTAAATTAAATTGATTTTGGTTTTTTTCCAAAGTTGAGCCTGTCTTTTGCCCGTGACCATAAGTGGGGAGTGATCCCTCCCAGTCCTTGTCTTGACCCACGAGCCTGCCTTTGGATCTTCTCCTCATCCCACTGGGCCGGGGGTGGGGAGTGAGCGAGCGGCTTTGTGGTGCTTTGTTACTGTCTGGGCTGAAACCGAAACCACAGCAAATACAAATACTATTTTTGCCAGGTATGTTCCATATGATGATCCATAATTAGAAAATAAAATTTTTAAAAACCTAAGAATCTAAGATAAAACAGAAATTATTATCAAGCTTTATTAATAGGCATTGGATATATTTGTTGTATAAGTAATGAATATTGTGATGATTACTGATAAATTTTTTTGATAATTACACTAAATACATTGCGCACCAAATAGCTAAGAAGCAGACCCAACAATTTTTGCATAATTCAGAATATATTCAGACATAATTTGAAAGGAACATGTATCAAATTGAACAAGGAAAAGTCATTTGAGGTATAAATGATACCTATTAATATACAATGCTGGCTAAATGTGGGATGAGAATTGAGTACATAGTAAGGATCCAAGGGGAACAAGGGTGTGGAGGAAGAAGCTGGTGTTCTCTGAGCCAAGAACTTAAGTGCACAGGTGTTTGAGAAACATCATACCATCTTCAGTGATCTCAAGAACCTCACCTTTTTGTGCCACTCATAATAGTAGCATTCCTAGAATTTCCCCATTGACCACCGCTCCTTTTTGGTTTTTTAGTACTAGCTTATGTAAAATTTTTTAGGAAAGGATCTTACGCTGCCTATCCTCTACATTTTTCTCCTTCAGTATGTGGAAAGTGGAAAAAAAACCCTGTAACTGTTCCTCTAGCAAATGAGGTAATGTGTCAAACAAGTGAGAAACTTGCAGTAGGAAGTTGTTGGGAAGTGTAGTGTCTGATATGAATCCTGTTGAATTTGGCATGAGTGTCAATTCTTAATTTTTAAAGTAATTAGTGCTAAATATAAAATCCTGTGTTTCTATTTGCTTAACTGAGCCTGTATTTACCTATTCATTGTCAACTGCTAAAAAATGTTATTTATAAATGAATCATTAACTAACTAAAAAAGAACATCACTATACCATCACTTAATAATAAAACCATTTCAGTAAGTCAAGTCACTAAGTACATGAGCAAAGAAGAGAGCCTATAATGTTGAAACTATACCTTAATCTGTGAGAAGAAACATTCAATCTTGTCTTGGGGGCAGGGAGGAGGAAGAAATCTGATCTGAATTTTAAATAAAATTCTACGATGGTAAACTACCTATTCACACTGATTTTATTTCCATTTTGCGTCTATCCATCACTCTTGTGTTTGCTAGAACAACAAAAGTAACCATTAAACAAAAGAAGATGGCAAATTTCATGGCTGTTCTAACCTTATCAATTTTAAGCTCATATATGTTATGGTAAAACCATGTACCAGCTCCTACTGTGCCATGGCTGCTTTATACAGTTTGACTATGTGATGAAAGAAACTAGTTGACATGCACTTACCGTATTAAGCCCTGGCACCTGCATTGCAGACACTAATCAAAGTGCTCCTTCAGAGGGGTGAAAGAATCGCCATTTGTAATGCAATAATTAGGCTGGGTAGAAGGGCCTGAAAAGTAAATCAATCTCGTCTGCTCTCTAAATCTGACACCATTCTCTAGGCAGATTGTTAACATAATGAGACAGAAGCCTACAAGAGGTCCCATAAAAGAGCTGTGGGTTTTTTTTTTTCCCTTCTTTCTTTACACTTACAATGTTACTAAGAGCATAATTACAGACAATCCTACCCTAAGTCACTGGCATAAAAGCAACTATTTCTAAGAAGCTCATCAAAAATAAGTTGGCAGAACAGACGGGCTATATAACACAGCAACAGGCTGACTCTATTTGCCCAACTGGATGAAGATTATTTTAATCTATTCCCTACTAAAATTATCATGATAATGTCTGACAGGGAAAAGTAGGAAGTTCCTATAAGAAGGCAAGAAAACAATTTTGGTGAATTAATCTGATTCTCTTCTCACACCAGGCAAGTGCAGAGTAATTCCACTGAAATCAATATTATTATTACAAATGTGTGAGAAAAGAAGCATGTCCAATGTGATCACTGTGATTTTAGAAAGGAAACCAGTAACAGAATAGCAACATTAATGGTAAAGTTTTTAAATAGACAACTTTTTCTTGTACAGCCTTTCAAATTGCCAAAGTGTAATCTGATTTAATAGCTAAAAATAAGTAATTCCATTTTCCTTGGTAAGACAGTTGCACCGTAGTTCATGCTTTATAATATGAAAAGCTTAGGAGCCTTTGTTACAGACAACCTCTTGTGGATGTTGTACATATTTCTGTCAAAAATCACATAAAAATATATAAGAAAACATAATCTATGCTGCAAGTCGTGGAATGCAGTAAGCAGGTATTTGTGTAAAGCACCAAAATGAATGGGATGAATCTTTTTTCCTTCACAGTCAAACACACATTAGTCATTATTTTCCCTAATTTCATTTAATCACTCCCATTTACATGTTGTAACCCTGTAGCCCAGTGATATAGTATTGACATTGACAATAGCAGGCGTAAACTTGGTACTACATCTGCAAGGCCTCTGGACTGCAGCTTGTCCAGCATGCTGTGCCTGAGCCTTCCTGGACCTGCAGCTTTGTTTTACATGGTTGAGTTGTGACAGCAATTTCTCTAATTGGCCAGGTGTCTAGGGCTTATCAGCATTAATTTTGTGTGCCTTTGTACAGTAGAACTATATTTTTGCATAGATAGCAGTTACAAGCAATTATTCTACATAGAATGAGGTATTTATGACTTTAGCATGATGATGTAGAGAATTACTGGCCTAGTATGATAGCAGCGGCCTTGAGAAGTGGGGATGCAGCATGTGGCACAGAGGACTTCTAACTTCTAAGCTATATTCAATGAAATGACATGCTTTCCAGTGCTTTTGTGTCCTCAGCTGTATATACTGGTCTTTCAAGTATCCTCAAAATTCAGGATATTCAGTGTGACCAACAAAGACTAATAAAGACCACTCAATAATTACTAAATTTTTAAACCACAAATTTCATACATACTTCATATGTACCTACATTATGTCAACCCTTTGATACAATTCATCTCACTTTAAATGTCTAGAAGCTGTGTTTCAATGCAAGCTAGCCAGCTTGTCTTCTTTTGCAGGTATGGCCAGAGCATGCTTCCTACGATCTATCTGACTGATCTTAAAATGAGATGAACAGTGGTTGGTAGGAACCTAATTCTTTACATGGATTGGGTGATAAGGCTCACATTTGGACATCTAAATTCAGGAAAGGAAACTTAGTAAGAAAGTAAGAAAGGAACAGTGTAAGGGTGACAGACTTTCTGCAATCTTTTAATAAATGAACAACTTTTTTGAAACAATTTGTACACAGGACGCGTAAAACTTAAACTTTGCAATCAAAATCTCACACAACCTGCTGTGTTAGAATCCCATTGTTCAATGAAGATTTTCAAAACAACCTCTTATCCCGCTTCTGTTTCTTTTGCAATATTATACCTTCATATTTTACACTGTTTTGTTGTGTTGGGTTTTTTTTAATTCAGAAGCTCTGCCTTGCAAACTGTAAAGACCAAACATGGAAAGAAAGGAAACCATCTACTGCTGCAATGGCTGCACAGCACATGAAAGCTATTAACAGCACACAGAACCTGTATACAGTCATTCAATATGACAGGAAAAATTGAATTGAAAACTGACTTCAGGCTGAAACCTGGATAAACAGTGTTTGGCTAGGACAACACAGATTCAGTGCTGTAAAACAACAGACTTCACTATGTTAGATCAAATTTTTAGAACTATACTTCACAGAAAAGACAAAAAAGTTTCTCTATTCCCACACCATTATGAATGCTCAGCATCACTTTATCTAGAAAAACAACACATACAGAATTGCTTTTATACTATTTGTAAGATTTATCAGAACAGTTTTAATTACATTAAGTAATAGCAGATTTGACAGTCTGCATTAGTTATTTTACTGTTTTTTTACTGGTCAAAATGGACATAATGTAGGGGGGTGGATGGAAGGGAAAGTTATCTTTTTTTCTAAAAAACTGAGTATTGCAATGGACATTCTACATTTTTAGAAGACAGCATCTGTATCATAACATTACACACCATTTAAAATTATGTTTTAAAATATTTAGTATATATTTTTCAGTTTTTAATAATTTGTTCATGGATTTTGTGTTGAAAAGAATGGGTTTTTTCTCAAATTAAATGAAAAAAATAGCCTTTTTCTTGACTGACTGATGTATAAATATGTTGCTGATTGTTGCATAAAAAGAATATAACAAATAATTGTCTTAATTTTTCTAGATGGCTATAACCTTCACTATAGCATAAAGCTGTATTTCGGTAAGACAGAACCCAAGTCTCAAACTGCATGTGACAAGCACAACGGTCAAGAAAACCAGACCTTTTCTAGTGCTGTTTTTCTGTAAGCTTCCAAATATATACATACAAATTTGTACATTTATCTGTATATATATATATATATACACACACACAGAACATTCATGTTTTATTGAATACTTCAAATGAATGCAAGTTTGCAAGTTGTGCTGTTCTTGTGTTTTCATAAGATAATATGCAGAAAGTAAGTGCAAAGTGATCACCATAAACAATGTTTTGCCTTTTGTAAGACCCCTTAGCTGAATTATCAGGGAAAACAATATTTCAAATGTGTTTCTTAAAGAAGGAAATTAAAATCACTTCAATGAAAAAAACACGAACATAGAAAGACTACAAAGAAAATGGCAACTATGACTCATTGGATCCTAGAGGAGCACATGCCTCTCCTTTCTGGATGGCTGGCAGATAAGAATCTAAGCATGCCAAGAGGAGTCAAAATCCCTTCAGAATTTTAAAAAATATAAATAAGGTAAAAATCTCTTCCTCGATGCTGCTGCAAAGCTCTTATCTGTAGTGTTGATCTTTACTGCACTTTTTGTGCTCCCTTGAGTAGTGCCTGAGAGCAGTTTATGCAACGCACGTAAAACCCAAGAGAAGATCCCCAAATACTGCAATGAGTTCACGTGGACCCAGCACACACTAGCTGAACACTGGCATCTAACCAGAGCAATCTCAACACTTCTCAGCGTATGAGGTGAAATTTAATTTTTACTGCCCTTAATATGACAGACAAACATTTTGCTCATTCTGCAACAGGGGCAGGGGCAAACCTGTAAGAGAATGCCAGAAGGAAAACAACTCTGGCTTGCTGCCACCATGAAGAGTGAGGGCAGTGAAAACTGCTGGTACGTACGTGAAGCCTGACAGCACGCACCCCCTCTGATGGGTACACAAGACCTCTTTCAGGAGCCAGGCTGGTTTCCAAAGTCGTACATTTCCAAAAATAATACAGCCATGGGCATTTTGCTGTTCTCCTCCTTTCACACCTGCAGTTTCAGAGAGCAACAGGAGCAGGAGTGGTTTATAGTAAAAGGTTTTTTACTCTGATTTTGTCCCTAACTGCAATTCCAAGGAGGTTCAGACAGTGATTTAAGAAAAGAAATCAACTGTGTGTATTCTCACAGCTTAAAAGAGCAAGTTGCAGATCTTTCTGCCAATCCTGATTCCGTATCTTTGTTTTTTCCCAGATAGATCAGAAGAGGACTGATGTTAGAAAAGTTGACTAAAACCATTAATGAGATGGGTCCATTTTAATTGTTTCAGACCAGCAATTTCCCCTGTAGCTTGAAGGTCTTTGTGAGTGCACAAAAATCCAGTTAGAGGCCAAATTCTGTCTCTTGACTGCAAACTTAATATAGAATAACTTCTCTGACAGTAGCCCAGCTATTCATGATTTACATTTATGTAACTAACTGCAAACAGGATGTTGAGAATTTCTTTCAATTAAGATGAGGGAAAAAAAAAAAAGAAGTCCTATCTAATACTGTGCAAGGCTAAGTCCAATTCAAAAAAGAGAATTTGTTCTACACAGCAAAAGCTTTTGTACCGCTTTTTTTAGTTTTCCAATTGAAAACATGTCCCTGAAGAAATACGGACCCTGGAAAACATGACCCTGAATACAGATGTGTCTTATTTTGGGGTCATGCTTTGAACAGTAGTTCTTGGTTATTCACAGGCCAAGTGGCTCTGCAGTTAGTTCAACAAACTATAAATAGCCTGTTTTCAATAGCATTTTGAGATTTAAAAGAGTGACAAGAGAGCATTGGAGCCTACCAAAAATTGCAAGGCCTTCATAATAGTTCAATGACCTAAAACATTCTGGATCTATTAGGCTGAAGCCTGCTTTTAAATATTATATGCAGGTATTAGATAAAATCCTCTCAAAAGTTTTATGTGAAGCTCCCGATTCTGACAAAAGGACTGGGAAAGGTGTGTTGGAGACTCTTATTCCTACTGACTCTTACTGACATGACATGTTATTAAGGTCTCATTTGCAATTTTTGTGGAGACCCAACATAATTTAAAAGGGTGCGGCAATCTGAGAAACACTATAATCTGCTAAAATTGTGTTAGCTAAATGCTGGTAAGCTTAGAGGAGCCAACAGGGTCTCCTACCTGCATTTATATTTTATAGCTTAGAGCTCACCTCCAGAGAATTAGAGGGAAAGACAAAGTATTAAGACAGGAACTCTGTGTTATCACAGACATATTTTTACTGGATAAAAATATGACCTTCAGCTATCCACTCAATATACCTGATAGCTAACATAACAAAATGGTAGAGCTTAAAGGAGCAAGTGGCACCAAGCGGTCCAGAGTTTTATGTCAGCAGCCCCTCTGAGGCAGTACCGCAGTATTACTGCCCCGATGCATTACTTGCCTAACCGGCATGGGCCTAATTATCACTGACTTTTGTTGAAGCTACAGGATATCAGGAAATTTGTCACCTTGGAGATGAATCCCTCACTTTTACATGCTAATATGCTCCCTTAAGTTTTCCCTGTGCTCTGTTCCGGTTTCAGCAAAAGCTTTTATCAGAGCCATTGTTTTTAACAGATAAAATAAAAAGACCATCAAGGCAAAAACTGACCTCCAACAGAAATTTAATTAAGGGAGAAGCAGCTAATAAATTTGAAAACCTTCTAATTGCAAATTAACCCCTGACTCACCCGCCTGATTATCAGTTTAGCTTTGATACTACTTAATTCTGTCCACACTTGTAAAGAAGAAATACCCATCACTCTTCCTAGTCAGCATTTGTTTCAATCTGAGAATACAACAGGAAGACTATGGGTCCAGTTACTAAACAGCGATAATAAACCCACCTTAATTGTGTCAATTAGATCATCCACAGGGAATCACTTTACACAACCTATAGGGATTAGCAGGCTTTTCATGAAACACTACAAACAATTACACAAGGATGAGCAACCATCAAGAGCTGGTGGAGGAACAGAAGTTGCTATCCATAGACAGTTTTCTCACTCTGTGCTCATCTGTGGGGAGGAACTACTTGTCACCCAAATACAAATACCTAGCCAGGACAAGTCTGAGGCGGACTTCTGTAAAGACTATATACTGGACATCTCTGAGGATCATGCTAATATTCAGCCCAAAAGAAAATGTAGTCTCATCATACTGGATGTGACACAGAGCAGGTGGTTAGTATTTTGACACCGGCTTTGCTCAGCCTACGTGCCTTGCCCTTTTCAAATTGTGTTCTCCTTGTCTTTTTTGAGAGATGTTTATTTGGTATAGCAAGAGAGTCAAACAGTGTAAGTACAGAAAATCAAAGAGATTAATGTTCATAGAAAGCAAATACAGTGGAAGTATTTCTCTTAATGGACAAATATTTAAAGTGTTCTAAACTTTATTTGATAATTTCTGTGAATATGATATTTTTAAGTCACTACTATTGGCAATGAAACTTCAGAAGATGAGAAAGAAAACAGTAAACAGTGTTTCCTATGTGTCAATTTATATATGTGGGTAGACACATGCACAGGAATTTAACATACACACACATTTTATGTATAGAACAATACGTGCATACACAGGACAGTGTGGAAAAATGTGTGTTAAAATTACAAATACCCTAGGGATAATGAACTAATTCTAGAATTATGCTCTGGGCACCACATGCAAGTGGGAAGGATGCAATCTCCTGAACACAGAAAACTCTGGCTTACAGCTAAAACTCTGGCATCTGTCTGCTCTTGTGAGACCATGCAGGACTCCACATGCTTCAGTGAAACTCAGCTTGCAGACTGAAACTTGCCCCCCAACTAAATTTATGGTAGCTGGGTTAAGAAGTCGATTATAATTCCACAAAATTACAAAGTAGAAGCTGTCTTGTCACGACTTAAGAGGTCACAGTACACTCTGGGATATGATCAAAAGTCAGACAGAATATTTTAGCCAAAAGAAAATCCCCAGGGCTTTTTAATTTTGCCATAAGCCTGGATGACTGGTTGATTATAGCATTTGACAACTTATATACCAGTTCAGGAAAAGAAGGCTTATTCTGAAGCAACGGATAGGTGACAAAAACCTTCTAAGAAGTTCTGGTTGCAAACAATACAATTGCTCTTTAACAGCATCTCAGTCACAAGCACTTAACTTAGCATATAAAATAGCTTTGGGTTCTTTCTCTTCCACCTTCTTCTGCTACATGAGACCCTTACTACATGTTACTTACTTACACTGTACTTCCCTGACAAGCTGAAGCTGCAAACAAACAAACCTCCACTATCTTCCTTTCCTTTCCTAACCGATATTTAATGAAGTAGGAAAATACCACAAAATGTCTTTCTGATAACATGCCCCTTTTACCATGGGCTGGAAACAAAAATTCCTAAGGTGTTAAATAACATTTGACCTGAAAAGACTTATATGGCCACTTGACAAAGACATTTTTCCCAATGGGTGAACAGCATCTTTTCATTTATTGGTAGGAAAGGAAATGGGGCAAATGAATGAACACCTGCACTCAGTCCTTGAATCAGTATACTTGAATAACCCAAATTATCTGCTAGCTCTCCAGAGGCACAGAGGAAAGTTCTAAAAGTGTTAAGCTGGGTTGGGTTGGTGGCAAGGAACATTTCTGATCATTTCCAAATGATGAGTGACATCCTAAAGAAAGAAGTATAGAAAGTAGAAAATGATTGCCTGAGAAAAGTAGAATAAAACCATCATCTGCTTTACAGTCAGACAGATGTTACAAAGGACAGATAATGCTTCTAAGACTAGTAACATTCCTAGTGCTCAAATTGGGGAGAAGAGTTTTTATCTACTATATGAGCAGTCTTACTAGTATGTATCTTTTGCTCTTCCAGACAAGCCTTCACTCCCTCTATCATACCACACTGCTTAATTTGCAGCTATTGCCAATTCAGTGTTTCATCTAAGCAAAGTTGACAGAATTTCTACAGGAAAGTAATGTTCACATTGTGGAAAAAAAATGATGATTCATGTTATTCCATGGTGCAACTGAGACTGAATTTGATGCCCTTTTTTGAATCCTTATTCTCTGGATGGAGGTTGATACGGAGAAGTAGGAAGCATTTTGCACTTAAGGACTACTCCTTTCAGTGGCAGCGACTTTGCTGTATGGCCTACGTTTTGTAAATTCAGGGCTGATTAAGATATCGTGTTGCTTTATTTCAGATTTTTATTCTCCAAATTTGTTTCTAATGCCAAGAGCATTTGGAAAGGAACTTTTCAATACTTCAGAAGAAATATAGTGCAATAAGTAGAAGGCATACATCAGAACGCCAGCAAATCAGCTAGAAATTAAAATCTAAGACTTAGGAAAACATTCCATATTATTTAGTGTATTTTATTAAAAGAATAAAACCTCTTTTCTTGTACAGCAGCATTCAGCTTTTCTCAGTAGTGTTTTCCAATTATGGTGGGGTTTGGGTTTGGGTTGGTTTTTTTAATTCATTATTGTTAAACAATGGTTCTGGTTTTATTTTAATTTTTTTATTATTTTTGGGTACAAAACAAAAATCACATTCACTGCATTAGCTTGACTCTCTGAAGATGTCTGATCTTATTCAACTTAAAAAAATTTGAAAAGAAAAAAAAACATGAGACAACATGACAAGAATGCATTCTTTGCCATGTACAAAATTATGCTCTCGGTGTGAAACAGACACATCCTCCATCTGCAAAGAAAAGTGCCTTTGCCGTGCCCTTCACTACATAAAGGTTTTACAAAGTTATATCCACTGCTTGTTTGTATCCTCTTCAGCTGCATGCTAGATTAAAGCAAATAAAGTTTGTATATTTATGGGGTAACATACTATCATCAAAGAGAAAATGTTACTAAGGAAATGGGAAAACCTTTCCAGAAAAAGTGCTGAACATATAGAAGGAATAGTAGTTTAAGTAAGTAATTTAGCTAGGGATGCTTAGAGCTAGAAGTATGACTGAATGAATTAATATTCCAAAACTACAGAAGGGAGAGGCATATCCATTCTCCTCCAAGAAAAAAAGCAAGTCTAACTTTTTACTGAAAATATACAAAAGAAGTGTTGAGATTTTTTTGGTAGAAAAGACTTCGGCAACTGCTCAGAAATGTTTTCGGGGCTATCAAAAATTACTTGTTAAAAGCTAACACTGGGGTCGTTACGTGCAGACCTGCAGCAGCATGTGGTACCTGCCATAAACTCCTTACAGCGTACAGACAGGATTGTGACATTTGCTGAGCATTTACACAGCGGAATAATGGAGCATAAGGTTAGGCTGCTCTCATGCTGAGACCACTGCCCATCATGCTGACCAATACTGTCTCATGGCTCTGTTCTGATCCCCCATGGCCTGGACATATTTATTATCTCTCATCTTAGACTGTGCAGAGACATTTTAAGTAAGTCACAGTGGCAGGTGGCCCTTATTAATACCTCTTAGGATGTGAGAGCTGCTAGAATGCTTAACCAGAGAGAAGAAACCAGAAGGTGGGACAGGAAAGGTCCTGTGAGGAAACACATGAAACAATTAAATTAGGAAGATACATACGTTTTGGTGTCATTTGAGTTAACAACAAAAGCATAGTCCAACAACAGGACAACATTGGGTAATAATAGCTTGATATATCTTCTGTTCAGAACAGGGTGGGGACTTAGAACAATTTGTACTATCCTTGTAAAAAAGTAACAAAAATCACAGATGACCTTATTGTCACAGAAGATGAAGTTATTATAAAGAAAGTTAAAACTATGGGCAACAACAAGTTCCATTTGATAACTACAGCTGGAGTAAAATAATTCTAAACATTGATATTTAATGGAAGCTAAAAATTTTATTAGCACTGATGTTGAAAAATACTTTCCAACAGAGGGAAATTGGCTATGTGTTTTCCAATGCAAGCTTAGACTCCAGTAACAAAAGCACCATGGAATAAAAAGAAAATACTCTCTTTTCTATTCTAGCTTACTGCAACTGTAGCTCAGTTACATGTTCATCATCCTTTTCTTGAAAGGAAGTTCAGAGAACAGGAACAGCCATTCCAGTAGGAGAGGTGCATATAGTTTGTATAGAATTTAAAACCACTAAAGCAAACGGAGTAGAGGATTTACTATGGAAATGTAACATGCTGTACTAAGCAGAAACAAGAGGTAAATACTATTGAAGAAAAGTAATACTAAGAAATTAATCCCTGGCATGAATTTGTTTCTGGAACAATCTTGCAAGTTTACTGTAAGAACTTAACTGTTCTAGCAAAGCATCAGAACATGCACAATAAGTGGCAGCAGGAGGTGGTGTGAGTGATACACTTAATTTTTTCCATTTGCTAATGTCTGATTACTCTGATTGGCCATACACTATCCAATATTAAACACACACCAAAAAAATAATTTAAAAAAAAGCCCATACTGGTTAAACAGGGGCACTCTCAGAGTGCCCAAATTAATCAATTAACCAAACGAGTTTCGTTTTTAAGAAAATGTACTAATTTGGGTTTGAACATTCTACAAATGATGTTATGGAATCTCTATTTTTTCCCACAGACTGACTTAAAAGTCAATTGATACACAAAACTATAAATACAAATGCCTAAAAATATGAATGTACACATGCACATACATATACTCTCATATACCCATGAAAGTGGAATGTCTCAACATCGGAGGGAAATGTGTTTCGGATGTCATTTTCAAAGGATAAAACTTCATAAAACACTTTAAAAAAAGTATCTCCAAATTCATAGAGTGCTACAGTGAGGCATTCGGTTTAGGTGATCCAAATAAAATTCACTTATTTTAGTCAATGGAGTGGTCAATTATACCATCCAGTTTTAAGAACAGCTTAAGTTTTAAGGACAGTTCTACTGTACAAAAATAATGGTTGACTGCCACTTGCTGTTGCTGTGAGAAATAGAGACATAGAAAGAATGACTTTTTATGTATTTATAAAACATATAAATATATTTATAAAATATATAAATATATACAGAGAAAGAATGACAAATAACATTTCGCTCCACTTATTGGAATTACTAGAAAGACTTTTGGAGTGTGTTTACATTTCTTTTTATATTAACAGGTACATCACCTTTGTATGTGCAAGACAATGTTGCTGCATGAGAGGATGATGTTCTGGGCCCACAGAAACCAATTACAGTTCCTCTACAACAACAAGGAAATGAAAACCAATTGAAAGCACAGCTAATTCTCATCTTTGAAGGAATTCGGCACCAAAATACTTGTCATACACTGACACTTTAATGCTCCTCACTCCACAAGCTGAGTCACCAGACCTTTTCTGTCCTTAACTCTTATACTGTTCTATACAGTTCTTAAGAGGGAAAAAAAAAAAAAAAATCACACTCAGTCTTGAATTAGACTTCTATTGTGTACCAGTTTGGGATATTATACATTAAAATAGGGAAGCCAGACAATATTTGGTCTGCTGTTATCTTCTAGAGAGGAAGTAGACGTTGACACGCTTTCAGGTCTAAAAATTTGCTTAAACAAGGAGTGAAAATGTGAGATTAAGTATCTAAAATGAGAAAGTAATCCAAAGTCCTCAATACAGCACACCTGGTGAAAGAAAAGAAATGAGATCAACCATAAATATACAATAAGGGTTTGTGGAAGTACCCTAAAAGCTAAATAGGATTCATGGGGAAATTTTCACCTTATTGTCTTTTTTTTAAAGAAAAGGCATCCCCAGGCCTCAACCATTAATCCAAACACAATACTGTGGTATTTAAAACTGTTATTTCAAATAAATGTAGTATTCAAATGAAGCATAGAAGTCCCTTCTACTGTCAGCAGTTATGGAAACCTGGACACACAAATAACCAAAACCATAATCAATTTTTCATCAATATAATACTATTTTACTTGCAATGTGTTTAAAAATCTTTAGAGTTCTCTTATGTGTGCTTCCGGTTTGAAATGTCTGAAGTTATTACAGAAAGTTGACTGCAGTATTTGTTGTTATTGATTATTTCAGGAGTTGGAATAGGCACTTAAGCTCTCTTTGTGAACAGCTAGATATGTGTGAGATTTGACCCAAACTACCAAAGCAACAGCTTTATTTTATCTTTATACCTGTTTCTTAGCTCTCACTTTTCATGATCCTTTTCCAGCTCAGGAAACAACTATGTTTTCATTATAATCTCCTTAATGGGTTACAGAACAGGAGCCATGATAAAAAACCCCTCACTTATGAATTGGAATATTATTGTTTAACCAATCATAGTTCTGAAGTATTAAAGTAGGAATAAAACTTGAGCTGTCCTAAATGTTAATCCAGAACTAATTTTAAATTCAGACTGGTCCGGTCCTTCTTATTTCTCAGAGTCTTATTATTTTTCATTCCTATTCCATGTTCATCCACCAAAAGTGATTGCTGTGCTTTTAGATTATTAGTAAAGTAATTCAAGAAAATGTTATCATGCTGATTAGCTAAAGTAAACGCTGGCTGGTTTCAGTCTAAAAGTTATTTTTGATCTGGGGTTCAGATCCCAGTAACCGTCTAGAAAAAAGGCTGGCATGCAGATTAGAAAAAAGTTGGCCTCTGCTCAACCTTAGTTTAAATTAATAGTTTTTTCAGTGTAGAGAACATTTGCTTTGTTCTTCCTGAGGTTAGTTCCTGTCTTGCTTTAAATCACTGCTGGAGTAGATCTGCCAAATACCCTGCACTTGGCAAGTCAGTCGCGCATACCTACAGAACCAAGAAAACGTACCATGTGTTGTCTCTTCCCCCTCTCCAAATCTACCACCCTTTTGCAGGCTATTGTGAGCTAACCTATGCATTTCCTGACCTTTATCCACCTAAGTCTCATCTTTTGATCTTAAGCAATGACATCCAGCACTCGTTTATTATACAATGTAAGCAACAGAAATGTTGCATATGAGACTGCAAGAAGAACTGGGAATAAAACTCTGCTTGTAATATATCAAATGCAAGCATTATCCCTTTTTCTAAAGTCTGTTGGTTTTATATTTATAAATGCAATGCATCTTGTTTTATTGTAATGCTCACTAGCGTACTACTAGCTCTCATTCTGTCATTTAGTTTAAACTAAGAGGTTTATCAGAGTGCTGCTGACTCCACACTAATGAATATTAACCTTTAACTAAAGTGGTTTTAGAGACACAGCTTTCAGGCTCACTTCCTTGAGATAACTCAAACACAGTTATTGTTACTTTTGTTGTTATGTCAACAATATTGGATGGTTAGGTGAAAAGAAAAATCATAGTTCATTCTATTCCTGCCATTGTTAGCAATAGCCAAAAAAACCCCACTGGAATTGAAAACTTCTAAGCAGGGCCTTTAAAAATACCCAGGTTTGTCCTCCTAGGCTTCCTGGATAGTCCATAATGGCAGGCAGGTATCTCGATAAGCCAATTCAGATCTCAGTCACACTCTGACCACTGAAACTTGGAGCACCTGCGCTTGTGTTTCAGCTGTCTCAGTTAAGTGCCTCACATTAAGTGACATGAATCTGGGCCTCAAGTGTCCTCTTTCTATTCTGCGAGTGGGCTAGCTCACACCTTCTTAAAACGCTGTGCATGTGTATGGATTACTTACTTAGCCATGATACTTATTCAGGAGACAATATAGTAGCTACTTGCAAGAAGAAATAAAAGCTTCCCACAGAGAATTCTTCTATGCACAATGTTATTTAAATCTATCGCTACTTGTTGTATACCAAGGGAAATATTTTCTCAGTATTAATGGAAGAGAACACTTCTCATTTTGTTTCTGAAGATCAAGCATGATTTTAGAAAGGTTAGCTAGGAAAGGGAAAATACCTTGATTGTTTTCCATGTCTCACTCTATCGTTTTTTCAATTCATCTGGCTGTCCATCTGAAATAACTTGCACAAATGATGAAGAAAAAAGCCCTCCACAAAACTTGGAGAATAATATGCATTTAAATACAATTTATACTTTACAAGGACTATGCTTGGTCACTGCCTTAATTACACAGTCTTGCAATATGGAGATATTTTAAGATTTAGCCAAAGGTTTCCTATACCATCAACAATTAAACCATTTCTAAGACGTTATCACTAATGATGTTAATACTAGGTCTAATCACATGATTACTTCCATTATAAACTTGACCAAGTCAGTTTGGAAAAGACTTGCGCTTTTAAGATGTACTATTATAAATGTCAACTGCACACGAGTCACCTGCCTTAGATATACACAATTAGGCTAGCCTTGTTTTCAGAGGGACAGGCAAGGGCAAGGAGATTTCTTTTGGTTTTGAGATGAATAACAGAGAGGGGCTTCTTCTTTGACTATTAGATTCCTTTTATAACATGAAGTGTAAGAAAAAGGAAAAAAATTAAGCCACAATACAGTAGCACAATCTTATGAAATGTGCAAACTGAAAATTTCTTTCTCTAAAAGGTAACAGTTAAGAGGGCTACAATTAATTGTCAGAGCCCACTCAGGTTAACAAATGTAAATTATGCCTTTTCCCGCATTAATACAGTCATAGTACAACTGTTCTTTTTTTCTTTTTNGGGAATATGTTCGTTGCTGCTATTTTTACAGCATCTTTAAATGAGACTAAGGGATTCTATAATTTCTTACAAATACGATCAGGCATATATGGATGTTCTATATATTGGTTAATATATGGTTCTGTGTAGTAGTCAGAATTTGCAATCACAAATACTCATTGACTGTTACTGAAACTGCAATTACTTGAACATTTCTTCTAGCGATGGAGTGAAAAATTACTTACAGGGATCAGAGACATTCATTCTCTGCATACACAGACATAACTATATAAACAGAAAAAAACCCCACGTATAATTGCAAAACATGAAAATCCTTCACAACCTTCTCTCCCTCCTAAGAGAGCAGGTTTATCCGAAAGGAGTTGCAGCCCGTGAGAAGGACACATGCTGGAGGAGAAAAGTGTGAGGAGGAAGAAGCGGGAGAGGAGCTGTTAGGGAGTGACCACAGTCCCCCATTCCCCATTGTCCTGTGCTGCTTGGGGTGTGTGGGGGGAGAAGGCAGAGGAGGCAAGAACGAAGCTGGGCATGGATAAAGGCTGGGGAAAGGTGGTGGTTTAATACTTGATTTTGTTTCTTACTACCTGAATCTACTTTAATTGGCAAAAAATTAAATCTTCCCCAAGCCAGTAACTGGTAAGCAAGCTCCCTGTCTTTATCTCACCCTACCAGCTTTCTCAGATGATTTTCTCCCCCTTTCCCACAGAGAAGGAGTGGTGACTGAGCACCTGGGTGGGAGTTTGTCCCCTAGCCAAGGCTATCCCACCACAGCAGTGAAATTAAACATAGGTATATCACTCATATAACACTACAGCAATTCCTCTAAAATAAGACATTGCTCTCCCCCCTTGGTAATGTCTTTAATTTTGTTCTAAGTCCCAGTTCTGCAGAATGAATCTGTAAAATTTGTTTGTTTTATTTTTAACAGACATTTATTATTTTAACCTAAAGCTGTATGAGCACAGGTAATTGAAGACAAAATTAATTCCAGAAGGTTTATGTATTGTATTTTGAGGTAACTCTTTTCACAAATAGCTGCACTGGTACTGTACATAATAGGATCAAGAAGAGGCATATGTATTCAAAAGCTGTTCCTTTTTACCAACTGTAACAGGTAGACTAATATCACAAACAAAATGCAACATAACCTTGTATTGCTCTTAATTAACAGTTAGTATGTAACACCATATTACCTCTATGAAATTTATGTCTCAAGCTTTCCTTCACCTTCAAACCTGTGTTTTTTCAAGTTTTCCTTAGCAAAATGTATCAATACTTTCTACAGTGGTAAATATTTTTATCATGACAGTATTCAAAGAACTATGTGGCAAAGGCATTGGAATCCATTACTTATACTTTCTAATAGGGAAAACTGGTATGAAAGGTCTGAATACTTCTGTGAACAAATGAATCAGAAACAGATATTCCCAATGTAAGGGTATGATTTCCAAGAATATCAGGTACAGATAAAACAAAACAAAAAAACCCAACCAAACAACCCCCCAAAAAAACCCCCAAACACCACCCTCATACACACATTGACAAAGGGGAAAGCAAAATTTCCTCTGAAATTCTGAACAAGAGAAAAGGTGGCAAGCTTCTTAGAGATACTTCAGGAAAGAAAGGAAAAATACTTGATGTCCCCTCTGTTAGGTATTCTTCAATACTTTTGTGAATTAGTCTTGTAACCCAACTGCAAAATGATAGAGTTCTAACATCGACTACTTGGTAAGTACCTTAAGTATGAGATACTGCATAAATGCAGCAAGGGATGTATTAAAGCTAATTCCCAACAAAGCATTTCAGCCTTACCCATCTAAGGTTAGGGATCTAAGTCTCAACTACATACACAGGCTCCCTTTTTATCCATTCCAAAACCTTCTTCCAGGGAATTCCCACCACTCTCAGGCACCTGTTTTTGAAGGGTATTAATCACTTGGTGTCAATTTCTTTCCACTGACCATAGGAGGAGCTAGATGTCCAGTTTACAATTTGACAAAAATTCTAAGGCAAATGAGCTGGGTGAGATAATTCCTACCCAGGTTAATCAGAGGCAACCAATTTCTGGTGAAATATTATCTCCTCTTTGCCAGAGGGAAGGTAATGCAAGGCCAACTTTGTAATGTATAGGGTTGGATAGGTTTCTTTATTCTTTGCTTTTGTTTTCTTTGCTTTCCTTTTACAACATCCCCTTTAATAACTTTTGATTTAAACCACATCACAAAACTAGTTCCACAGCCCTCCAAAGGAAAAAACACAGACTAAGCACCAACACAGAGTTTGGAAGGTTTACTAGGATTTTAAAAGCCAATCTTCATAGAAAATTGTTAGCCTGCAGGCAGTGGTGCAAACTCTAAAACAGCTACTTTGTAATTTACCTTATTGGACTTCTGGTTTTTTTGTTTGATTTGGACCTTTGGAGGGGATCTTCTGGTTAATGGGTACATACTGAGACTGCGGGTTAGACTCATTCATTGCTTCAACCACGTTAACACCAGAGGGAATGCACTTCAACCAGAGTAGCCTAAGTGGTGAAATGATGACATCTATTCATTTCTTTTGCTGCAGAGTAGAAATAAGACTATTTTTAAATGTAAACAGCATAAACACTGAACTTTGAAATCCAAACTCAGAAAAAAGATCTCACATTTAACAGACTACAGTATATTACTTCATTTCATAGGAGTAAAGAATAATTTCACAGCCCACCAAAGCAATGAGGAACTGCAGTGAAAATGTAAAAATTGGCAATGAAACACCAGGGTGTTTAGCTATAGTGTAAAATACCCTAGCAAAATTTCCACCTTGTATCTTTGACCACCCAGGAAGTAGCTTTAATTAATACAAATTGAATACTCATGTAATGAGGGAAAAAGTATATATTTTGGAAAAGATACTGCACTGTGA
>VYZV01023925.1:766-14151 GCA_013401275.1 Pandion haliaetus
GCACTGGTGAGGCCGCCCCTTGAGTACTGTGTTAGTTTTGGGCCCCTCACTACAAGAAAGACACTGAGGTGCTGGAGTGTGTCCAGAGAAGGGCAACGAAGCTGGTGAAGGGTCTAGGGAACAAGTCTTATGAGGAGCGGCTGAGGGAACCTCGGGGTTGTTTAGCCTGGAGAAAAGGAGGCTGAGGGGAGATCTTATTGCCCCCTACAACTACCTGAAAGGAGGTTGTAGTGAGGTGGGTGTTGGTCTCTTCTACCAGGTAACTAGTGATAGGATGAGAGGAAATGGCCTCAAGTTGTGCCAGGGGAGGTTTAGATTGGATATTAGGAAAAATTTCTTTCCTGAAAGGGTTGTCAGGCATTGGAACAGGCTGCCCAGGGAAGTGGTTGAGTCACCATCCCTGGAGGTATTCATAAAGCATGTAGACAAGGCACTTCAGAACATGGTTTAGTGGGCAAGGTTGGTGGTTGGATCTTAAAGGTCTTTTCCAACCTAAATGATTCTATGATTCTAAAGTAGAGACTTCAGCTTCAGTACTAACACCACTGACCTAAGCCACTGTGCTGTAGGAACAATCTCTTTCATTCACTCTTTGGTCCAGAAATTGTATCTAAGGAGAACAGCTACTGTCAGAGAGGTGGAGAAACTGTGAATCGAGTGGCTGGCAGGTTTTGGTAAAATGCTCAGGTGAGAAATGAGAAGTTTTCAAGTGCCTGCACTAACCCAGACTTTTGAACCTAAGCCTGTTTTGGAATACACATGCTACCCATGGCCTTATTGGTTCTTCTGTGGTAGAAAGTTGTGGATTTTTGTGTCTCCTGGATGGGGAACTCCTCACCTACCTGAGCAAATTGTCTGTTTCAGGTGACTAATGGGAGAGTAGTCACAGTGGGTGAGCTTAAGCAGAAGGATACCTGATGCCTTGCTCATCAGCACTTCTCTCTTGCCCAACAATTTCTTCTCTTCCTGTTGGTTTCTGAGGGTCTTTCGTCAAATAAGGATATTTTGCAGGCAGTGTGGCAGCACTCCTGAAAGTTAAGCAGGGCAGTGCTGGGTAGATGCCCAGATACACACCTTTGAGACTCTACGGTGCAATCTCTCTGCCTCAGGAAGATTATAGCACATACGGATGAAGTGGTGTATGACCTTTATTCTGGACGGGAGAACCTATGAAGCGAACTGCCTGCAGGAAGCTGGCTCATCTCAGCTCCATAAGAACCTAGACCTAATGATTTGCTCAGATTACAAAGGCAAACTGGGATCTTGAAGTAGATCTTCTGTGTCCTAACTTCTGGCATCTTCTTCCTGAGAACATCCTTCTTTTGCAGGCTGGAAATACAGTAAGTGACAAGTAAAGTCCATTTTCCTAATTGCACTGAGAAATGTGATTATGAGAAGTTACACCAGGCATTTTCTGTGATAATGCCTCTTTTTCTTTTTTTCCTTTTCTTCTTTCCAACCTTTCTTTTTCCCTGAAAAGCTCAGCCAAAGTCAATGTGAGCAGATGATGTGAATCATTAAAACTTAACAGTATCCTGCATGCACTGTCTCGTGCTTGAGGGACTGTATTTTTTCACTACTGTTTTGTATTTAATGGAGTCATTTAACACCTATACTTAGCAGGTGTCAAATCTTCAAAAGCTGGGCATGTTTTGTAGTGAATAAGAAACAACGGAAAAGACATGGACCGAGATGCTCCGGGACACCCAGGCATCTCTGCTATAGAGGCACTGACTCATGTTGAGGCCTAAAGGTTCGTCAAACAACCGGGAGGAGAGCTGTGTTTAACCATGTACTGCATTTAACCCCTGAAATCCAGGCTATTTGCTTTCCCTGTAATACAGCTTGGTAGGATCAGTTTTTGGTTTTCAGGCAGTAAAAGTTGGGACGAAGACTCCCTGACATTTTCAACATGCCCATGACAGCACTGAGAGCCAGTGCTGTGTCTCCTATTGGTGACACATTCCCTATGTCATGTCACCTGGAGTGACTAGTGGCAGCATTCTTAATTAAGGTAGTAGCTTTATAGCTAAAGGGAAAGCTTTTATTTTGCTTCCTGGGTTTTTATTTTTGTATCCTTTATTTTTGTGTGATTACAAAGTTTGGTTTTTTTTTCTGAAACAAAATGCAAAAACCCCACAAACACTCATTCTTCTGTCTAGTTAGAGAAATTCCATCCTTAGCTTACATCAAGCGTCTTCATTTATATCCACAGTGAATTTAGCCCATTGTTCTTTGAGAAAAGAAGCCAAAATACTCACATTAGAAACATGGTCATGACTAACTTGATCTTGAAAACATTAGATCTGAATAAACTTTGAAGGCTGGGATAGTAATGTAAAGTGAGAACTATATTTTTTTAATAGTTATGGTCTTGCCACCCTAATCTTTTGAAAGAGATGGGAGATACATACAGTTCAACAATAGCTTGTGGTTGAATTTCATAACTGTCACAAGAGACTCCAGAATACATATAGTCTGGAATAAAATGATCTAATAGCAGCTGGGTATGCATGTGATAATCCTTACTGAAGACAATGCAACTATTTAAGTGAAGAAATAGATTTTAGCCTGTTAACTATTATACCAGAGAACTAAATTCTTCCCTAAGATGTGCTTCCAATTTGATTTAATATATATATGCGTGCTAGAAGAAAAATCTATTTAATGTTTTTAGTGTTGTACAGGGAACACAAAAGCTTAAGAAAGAAAGTATCCCAGCTGTAACTGTAGCCAGCAGTTATACTTCACATTTTTTCTTCTAAATTCTTTCCTTCCTCTATTTTGAAACAATTTCTGCTGGCTGTTCTTATAAGTTTTTTTCAGTGTCTTATTAATTTACTACCTTTCCCCTGAACAAACGAAAATCCTCTTTTGTTTTTCTGATGATCAATTCTTTTAAATTGATCTTGTAAGTAAGTCTCATTTATTTTACACAATCTATCCACTGGAAAACTTGAAGGTAAACTGTCCTTCTCCCTATGGAAAGTATTTACAAGTAAGGAAGCTGCAGCCTTTCTTTCTCTTAAACTCACAGAACTAAAAAGACGTCTCACCAATCTGTACAAGACCTGTGGCCAGAGTATCAGCACTACAGCGTGAAAACTGGCTTACCTACGTGCAGCTCATGAAACTCTGCCAACAGACAACAGCACTGTCCCCTTGCCAAAACACTGGAGGTTCCTACATGAGATAATGCTGGCTTGGGTATATTTATTTCATATGGTGATTCTCTGCTGAGTCTCTAATTTCATCTATAAAGGATCCTCTTGCAGATTGTTAGATGCCTTTATGACCTCTGAGTAAACTATTTCTCATTCAGGGCTTCATTTAACAGATACCAGTCACGAGCTTAGATTAAGGCTTGTGTGATTAAGTTGGGGGTTAACGTTAGTTGTTGACCTACCTATGATCTAAGATATACCTTTGTATGGATGCACTATTTGAAGCTGCATCTGCAAGTTGAAAGGACAGAGATCTCTCATAGGAAATGCAGTACCTCTGCATCCAGCCTCCTGGTAGTTGATGACAATTTGGTGATGAGTCTGTGAATTGCTGGAGCTAGTTTTGAGGAGTCTGCATAGCACTGTTTTTAAAAAGCTTTAAGGAGTAGCCAATCTCTTAAACTATTAATTCCTCCTTAAGACATCCTTGTTTCATACGGAGGAAGACTTGCCTTTGGCTTTTGACAATAGAAGAGGAAGAAACAAAGTAGAAGAAAGGAAGAGAAGCTCAGATGTGGATTAGCTTGACTTCTGTGTTTTGGGACAGAATCCTGTAATTGTAACTGTTTCTTAGCTTCCCAGGGTTAAAGCAGATTGGACACTGAATTCTCAATTCTAATATAGACCTCCACACCGCTGCTGAGGATGGAGCCAATGACCCTGGTAATGGAGCCCCAAAACCCTGGAGAGAATACTTGACTTTTTTCCCCAAACAGGCAGGCCTGTCTGAGTGGTAAGTCCATTCTGATAAACAGAGCATGGAAAGCATGCAGGTTAGCCTGCTTTTCCTGATGTCTCCACTTGGTGCTGAAATGGTTAAAAATGTTAGCATTTTCTCTAGCAGAGCCTGGTTTCAGATGAATAGGGGCAGTTTGTGCCTTCTCAGTGCCTGTTTCAGGCTGTCCTCATCCTGCACAAGGCAGCACTGTATGCTTCAGATCCTGAAGGTTCCACCGCCTGCAGGGCTTGACTGTTTTTAACCTTTTTTTTGGTAAATAAAAGGAAAGAAATAAAGTCGTCGTTAACTCTTTGAGGTTTGAGGACTTAGATTTGGATACTTTCTTCCTCCTGGAGTACCACTGCAGCATAAATCAGAATTTGCAAATATGTCCACGCCTAGCAACTACACTCAGAAGCAACTATAGAGATTTGAACACTGCAAATAATATAAAGGAATGCAAAATTGTGGGTTTACATTGAATCTGCCAGAAGGTAATCAGCCAAGTAAAAACACACCCAAAATCTACCTCTTTCTGCTTTCAATGCACCATTCACCAATTGTAGAGTAATATTTGTTTTACTGTCAATCACAATATTACTGCTTAAGAATTCTTAAAATTTCTTATTCTTCCTTTCTGTTTGTTTTATTTTCCTTTGTCATCTTCTTTCCTTCTGTTCTCTATCTCTGTTTTTCTTGTCACCTGGAGAATTTTAATTGTTTTTGCTGTCCTCTGTACATTTCACAGTGACCCCTGTTTAATCAAAGCTTGAGTTCAGTGAGTAAAAAATTGAGTTAAAGAAAACAATATGCACTTCCAGCTCACTACATTACCATGTCCATATGTGGTTTAGGTCTTAACTGAAAATAATTCAATATAAAAAACCCAAAATAAAGCAGCCTGCCAGTAAACCAAAAGCTATCATGATCTGGAGGCTGGTAAAACGAGCATTACTGTGGGCTTCTCTGCTCCTGTTCAGCAGCCAGCTGCAACAGTCTGCCTTGGGATGCACCTGTCAAAAACAGATGAGAGTCCCTTGGAACTAATCTTGAACGCAGTGAAAATTAAAATATGAGGTATTTTAAATGAAATATTCTGTGTTCAGCAGAGTTGTGTTTGAAACACCAAGGTCTGTTCCATCAGAGCATACCTGACCTAAGCCACTGGCAGGCTGTCAAGCTTTTGGTCCTGATGGAGGAGAAAAACTATTCTGTTGATTCTGGCATCTAAACCAAATATTAGTGTCAACCTAAAAGTATTAAAAGCAAAACTAATTCCATCTTGACATGTTCCTAACAATCAGTAGCTCAGGAAGGACATTATGATGTAAGATTTATGTTTGCCTCTAGAGAAATGTTCTTTATTCAAATAAAGAAGAAAGATGAATTTGAGGCAAGGTTTGAACTTTTTTGTATATGCTGTAATATATATGCTAACTAATTTATTATATGTTTTATAGGAAACAGGAATGTCTCTTGCTTTACCTTAGAGCTAAGTATTCAGTGACATAAAGATGTAAGGTCAGAAAGGCAATCTTCTTACAAGTGCATTAAAAAAAGTATTGTGCACGTTGCTCCATTTAACATGTGGCTCTTATGTGATCTCAGGACAACACGTCATTGTCATTTAGGCAAAGTATTCTTTCTGACTTTACAACTAAAGACAGTCTTGATTTTTTTTCTTCACCCATTTTATATGTATGATTTTTTTCTACTTCTGATGTTTACTTTTAAGATGAATTTCAACAGTAACTTTTCTTCAGTATGCTATGGGAGATTGCTGAAAGGCAACATCTGGTAAGTAGCAAAAAAGCTCTAGCTGTCAATAAGCAAGTTAATATAAATTCATCAGGTGCATTTACTTTTTTTTGAACATTATATACTATAGTCTGCTCTCCTAAAGATAAAATTTACTACATTTCAGCTATCATTTATGCTAATAATAGGGCTTAGAATTGGAGGCTGATCTCAGTTGTATGAGTGCACGCCGCAGGGGTATTACTCCAAGATTGTTCTGATATAAAAGAACCTTCATGTACTGAAGCATCAGCACCAAAAGCCCTTTGTAGCATGTCTAGGTGGCTGCAACCACATCTGTACATCATGACCAGTTGTCCTTGCGGCATCTGACAAGCCCCTGCTGCATCCCCTGGAAGTACGGGGTGTTGCACTGCACAGCCTTTCCAGGCAGCACAGGCTTGCAGCTCCTGCTGATGGCAACGCTGCATGCAGATACAGTAAAGCACTTCTGTCAAAAAAGAGAAATACTGTGTTTCTATGGTGTGAATACGCTAAACCACAGCAAGGGCAAAAAACTAGATTTCGCCATTCAATCTGCATCACTGTTAGGGTTCTCTGCTTAGGACCAAGTCCAGACCCATAAACCATGGAGATTTATTTCTGGGGAAAGAAAGAGAACATTTCTGACCGGACAAGCTGAGTGATTCTGTGGTTGCTATACTATAGATATGTTAGGGCCTTGGTGGAAAAAGGCACGCAATCCTCTTTGTCTTTGACTCCTCTACTCTCCTTAGGCTATACTGATTTATACAGGAGATCTCTGCAGAGGCAGGTGCCTTGTCATAGTCACCAAAAGCAGCCGTAGTAAAAATGAATACATTTTCTATCTAGGATATCCCAGGTCTCGGAGGAGAAAAAAGTGGTGCAGGTGGTCAGGAGCGAGATCCGTGCAGTGGTTTTCAGTCGACCTTCATTTGCATCATAAATCCATCATCTTCCCGAGCACAAAGGAGCAGCAGGGCTGGCAGCCTGTGCAGCCCTACAGCAATAGGCATGGGATGGGTTGGGAATCGGGAGCACTGGCTGAGCTGGTGAGGGATGTTTCACACATTGCCTCCATCTCTGAAACGCTTGGCTCTAGACAAGGCTGTTCGTCTCTCACTTTTAAGAGTGCTAAAAGGTTTTCTCTCCTCTCTGTGGGGGGTGACCAAACGCAATTTAAGTAAGCGTGTTTCTGCTGAAGCACCAATATATTCTCGTTGCCATTTGTTGTTCTCATTGTTAGAAAGAACGATCTTTCCGTTAACCTAATCTAAATGATCACTTGGAGGCTGCAAAACTATATGTCATTTTTAAGCTACTGTATCAGGATGGCCTAAGGGAAATTCTGCAGATGCCTTGCCACAATCCATTTCTTCCCCCTGACGAGCTACCAGGCTAGTTGCTTGGATTCATTTGCCACAGCTGTTTACCTCTTTGACCTCAAAGCTACAAAGGTATGGTGCCAATGAAATACAGAGGAGGCTGCCTTTTAAATTACTCATTATAAGAATTATTTTCTAAAGTAAAAAGGGACAGGAGATGGTATTCTTCCAGCTGAATGGAACTACTTGAGTGAGTATTTTGCCTTCACCTTCTAATAATTTTCTTCTTTCTTTCCTTTTTCTGTTAACCTGTAGACATAGATAAATGAGCAACACAATATTAATGTGCTTATTAGTCTGGAATAATTTAAGACAGACTAATATCTCCCTGACAGAAAATTGTCAGCTCAGGTCTATCATGGCATCAGTCATTGCAAGCTATTAAGTTTCTGCAGCAAAGCTAGTAGGTAGATACCTCATTTTATTTATTTCTGCAGTTCAAACATACCCCATTTCCATTTTGACCACAGTTGTTCCTATCTGGTTGTGCTTATTTATTTGAAGTTATTTATAGGTGATACTGTCCCCAGCTAACAACTCAGCATGCAAGAGCTGATGAATATTAAATTATAATTTGTCTAAAAACCAAAGGCAACAAATCTAGGTCAAAGATATTGCCATGGGCAAAGTCCACACAGGTTCTTTTGCATCACTGAATATTAGGCTCCTGTCTTGCTATTTAAAAATGGTTATACCTGATCAGGCAGGTGCCTTTTTGTGCAAGGAGCATATAATTTAAAAGCATCTCAAGAGGTAAGTGCTCAAATCCCGGGCTATGCATTGCAGAGAAAAACAGAATGTTACCCCACAATATCCATTGATGTAATGACTGATCTTTGAGATGTGGGATTGTATTTGCTGCTTGTCCCATTTTGAGGAAGAGACTTGCCCCTAAACATTAGGTGATTGATCTAAACAAAGAACTAGGGGAATTTGAGGAGCTCCTTACATTCTCGCTTGTTAAAAATGTTACTTGGTATAAAAATCCACTAAATGCCTCTAGTCCATCATTTCACTTTTATATGTTTTTCTGCATAACTGCTAGTTTCCTGGTCATCCATGCTGTGCTTGTACCACTCTGCTCATGGTCTCTCCTCTGGAGTGAATTAGTTCCCTCCTAATACAGGCTAGTTTTCTTCCGGGTCCACAGCAAGTGTGGCCGAAGTCAGCCTTCTGCAGGAGGTGCTAGCTTTGAACAGTAAGAATGTGGGCACCTCCACACCACGTGGCTTAGGAACCAAGGTTCATTCCTTCACAGTCTGCAAAGACCCTGCCGGCACACCCAATGAACACAAAGTAGATAATTTCGGAGCCTCATGGCAAGGGTATTGATCTGGAAAATTAGAAACTGAGGTTCATCTTTTTTATCAGATGGCATTGATCAAGTAGGAGAGCTGCAGCAGGAGAGACCGTCCACTGTCTGCCCTCCTCTCCCTTCCCTTACAAAAAGCACTCAGTAGATGTGGTTTTGTCATTCATTTAAATGAAGAAGAAACCTGCATCTGTGCGATGGATTCCTCTGTTGTAAGAGATGATGTTTGCCACACATAGGTATGCTGAAAAATTAATGCCACAGTGAGGAATTCTCTCTGTTCCTTGGCATCCTCCAAAGGTGTAGGAATACGTCCATGCCCTTGTATCTAATTATGTATTTGAAAATTTTCTTGATTGCATGCCTTCAGTAGTAATTCACAATACAATTAACTCTTTATTTTGGATTGATAGCATGACTAGAACAGGGGAAAAGCAGACAAAAAAGATCATAAAAGTACAGTATAGTATTTTTTACCACTGTAGTGATGTTTTTATGGTATGAAGCATTACCACAGTGTTGACTTTTTCCCTCTTTGCTGAAAGGTGGGGAGAGACTATAATTTTCTTATGCTTGAATTATGTGTTGCTGCCTAGTGAAATATGCAGTAGTAAGGTTCTGCAGGTCACTACTGTGACTTAGTCTTGACAATGAAAATAAAAGAACTGCAGCTCTTAAAAATATCAATAAACATTTTTAAGCATCAGTTTCAACAGGAATCTGTCTCATACAAGGTGTCATATTGTATGTCACAGGATGACACACATTCCCATGTGTTTAATTTTCATTCCTTGAAAAGTCATTGATTGCCAGTGGCTGCAAATGCCTTCAAGTGCTTATAAAAGAAACTTATATATATATATATATATATATACACATTTATAATAAATTTATATAATAATAAAATATTTTATATTTATTGGGTATTTATTATGCATATACTGCAAAAGTGGCCCAAACAAATGCAACCTTCAGTTCTGTGTTTAATTTCTTCTGCTTCAGTTCCCATACAAGAGTTCCAGTTCGGTGCTTTATCTGTCACCTGTATTTATCTTACCACTTCCGTCTATTGAATTGCAGGAGAGGGGCCTGCCACTTAAAAATATCAGAAAGTTCTGAGTTGTCTGACCTTAGAAAATAGCTCTATAGTGATTAATGACCTTACAGATCACAACAGAATTGTAGATAGCAGTATGTGAACAATGTTGCCAGGCTCCACAAGTCTCTGTGATTTCATCTAATCAGTCTTCAGACATCTTCATGTTGATTTCATAAGAGTGAAAGAGAAATGGAGAGTCGCTGTTGATAATAATTCATAGTTGCTTGATGGATATCTCATGAAACACATCAGAAAATGCGCTGACTCCTTTTGAAAGTCATACTAAAGGCATGGCAGGAGCTAAGAATTCATCCAGCTGTTTCACATAGCTTTTAACCTTCTAACTTTTTTCTTTCTTGATGGTACCTTTTCATGCAGTTTTCATGCTTGGACACAAATTTAGTCATGATATGTCTCTTCAAATTTAGCATCACATGTGCCAAGCTAGTGTGTATTAACACCATACACAGTGCTACTATCAGGTATTATATCTCAGCACAGATGTGGAAGATTCTTACACTACCTGATTTTTAAACTGCTAGACATACATATGAGGCTTATACATAGTTAGGCTAGAGCAAAATATAAAAAAATCTGGTCAAGATTTATGCTTGAGGTAGATTATATGAAGACGAAAAGAGGAAGCTTAAGTTTCTGTGTGGTGCAGCTGAAGTGGTGGGATGTAAAGAAGATGACTGAAGTAGGTAGCTGAACAATCCTCCTGTCTAAACAGGTTCACTGTGGTTTGCCCATATGGCCCTTGATTTAAGGTAGCCATAGAAGGGAAGTGAAGATGCAGGAACCAGATTAGGAATTCTCCAAACACATGAGCTGCGCCACCTAATGCATCAATCAAAGACATAACGCTGGTCGTGACTAACACTTGAGTGAATGAATCTGCAAAAGTGACAGGTTAGCTCAACAATACTTGATACAAGAGAAAAACACCGAGTGTGGTGTCTAGAGAACTGACAAGTGTATAAAAGCATCATGAATACATCATTGGGCTATCGAATGGCTTCATCCCATTGGTTACATAGCACTTAACTGCTATTTTTGCTATTTGCCACCTTATTTCAGTAAGGATACCGGAGACAAGATGCCTGACTGAAGCTGTTGGAGTTCTTGAATGGGGGGGAGAGGAAGATTCTAGAGCTGTTGATACTGGGGCATGAATAAAGCAGATGACAAGGAATGGCCAAGGACCCTGGAGTGCCAGTAGTGGCCACTGAGAGAGACAAGCCAATGCAGAAGTAAATGGCTTTGTTGCTCTGTCAAATTTGATTGAAATTGTTAGATGGATTAGAGGATGGAACATTGGCTGCTGGGAGGAGTGAGTATGTGGACAAATACACATATTCAAGCACAATCACATAAGTTTTGTTGCTTTCAGAACTCAGATTTAAAAGGGTATTTAAGAAAAGTAAATGAAGTCTTTCCTTGAAGTCTGAAGTATTCTGTTTTCTCCTGAGACAACTCTTCAGTGAAAGGCTTCTTTTTAAAAGGTCATAGATAAAGTCTGCCATAGAAATTGCTGAGGTCACCAAAGGTCTCTTCAAGCTACAGACACTATGAATGCTTTGGTTCTCTTTAACAAAATATACCATTTACTCACTATACTCTTTCTATAATATGGCTCTTTAGATTTTCTATAGAATTTATTAAATCTGTCTAGATGATTTAAAAAATCTTCTGACTCCCTAAGTAGCCATAATAAAGAGAAGCAAAATACATATGAAAAATACATTAAACAGTAGAGAAAAACTTTGGTTGACCCTTCAAATTATACATATCTTTTTGACTCTCACAAAAAGTTTTATCTATATACTCATATTTTTTTCTGTGCATCAGGATTTGGGCATTGTAGGATATAAAGTGGAAATCTCTGGCTGAACACTTTGAATTTTTACATAAAAAGTGAGTTTCTTTGTCCTTTTTCTTTTACTGAACATAACAAATGAAGCTGCAGAGATGCAATCAGTCAAATTCCTGTTAATGGGAAAAAGGGCTGAAGCAAACTATTTAAATGCATGTCTACAACTTTCCTGATTGTGCTTCCAATAATATAATCTATTTACATTCTTTGGTGATGAAGCATCTTCTGCACTCACCTATCTTGGAAGATCTATGCTGAACTATTTTGTGAAATAAAGAGAGATCAAATGCGTCTTAAATGCATGTCTAACTACAGGGGTAGGTAAAAATTTGGGAGATTTGATAGGTGTCAGGCTCAATCCTTATTTGCAGGATAGCCCAGGGACATACCTAAGTGATAACAGCCACCTGTCCTGTGAGCTAAAGCTGCAGCACATTCCCTTTCTATTTACAATCTGTCTCCAACATTGCAGAGCTTGCATATTCAATCCAAATCTTACCTGTGGTCTTGAAATACAGTCACATAGGTGTCTTCTGCTGTTCCTGTACCACTCAGTGAAAGAACTGGAATATCCCATGCCCTGGCTATATGCTGACCCTTTGTTCTATCATTAACTGGTTATTGCACTGGAAAAAAATCACATGTTATGTGGCAGAGAAGAACTGCTCTCATCTGCTTTTCAACACTGCTTGGCTGGCTACTGTGCTACAGAGGATTATTTTCCTTTTAAATAGTGTATTTAATAGTTACTGAGAATGACATTAAAAAAACCCATCTTAATGGTCTCAGGTGAAATACATGTTTTAAGATATTTAAGTATTGCTTAAGATTGATCTTGACTATGTATTTCTTAATTTTAAAGTTATTTTTGTTATTCTAAATCCCTGCTGAAAACAACATTGCATCTGTTTCTTTATAAGCCCATTTGTTAATACACCTGTCAGCCTTCTTTCTTTTAATGCATTATTATGTTTGTTTCCTCATTAAAACTGAAATAAACAACAATAATTATGCTGATATACTTATTTTTAACACATTAAAAGCTGGTAGTTTGGGTAGTAGATATGACTTTGTAGTATATGCTCACTTTCAGAACTGTAACCACTCTGCTTCCCCCATTCCCATTATTTACTAAAGCATATATTAAATTCAGCATCCTAAAGAACTCACATTTTAATAAATGAAAAGCTTTGCCATGCAGCAAAGCAACAGGTTGCATTCTTGTATTAGACCTTTTGTGCAGGGGAAAAACATGTAGTATCTTAATATATCAGATGCTGATCCAACTGTGCAGGAGAGCTATATCTAATGAAAATCATTCTTTCTTAAATTTCTTGCCTCAGCAAAGTTAATTTGATTTTGGTTTTTTATGAGATAGAAAACAAACCACACTTAGATAAGCAACGTGTTGATAATGCTGGAAGGACATAAATGCAGGTTAGAGAACTATTTGCTTTTACCTCATACAGGCGTAGCTATTTATTCATTTTTACTTGTTCAACTCATTTTTGCATTTATAATTCCTATTATAGACTATCATTCCTAAATTGTTTAAGCACATGATTGAATACCATTAAAAATCACTGGGACCCAAATACATAGTTAAAGTTAAATATGTGTAAGTGTTTTTCTTAAGTAAAGCCAGCCAAAAACATATACCTTTGATAGACAATCAAAACATTAACATCTCAGTGGTATGAATGTTTGTTTCTCTCCTGATTGTTGATTGCCTGAATCTGTTCCTCACAAAATGAGCAGCAGAGCTGCCACTCACTTTAATGAGGCATGATCAAGGCCGTAATTTTTACCAGGATGAACACATTCCTTATGAGTGTACCTGCATTGCCCACCACATAGAAAGTACAGCAGTTTAAGTGATTAAATCCATTGATATTTAGCAGTTGTTATGTCAAGAATGAAGATGCTGATGGAAGAGTTCTTCCATCCCATGACAGCTGCCAGAACCCCCCATGCTCATGGCAGGGGGGTTGG
>VYZV01023925.1:15998-29231 GCA_013401275.1 Pandion haliaetus
GTAGAAGATCTTAAATATCAAAATCAGTAATAAAGGGCTGATGGCATTGTGGACACACGGGCCTGCTTGACATTAAACTGCTGTTTAACATTTCTTATGTGCACAATATGTGAGGAAGACTCCTTTTCCTTGGTATAGCTGATTAAAATGGCTGAATAAGGAGAGGCACGGGAAAGGGATGGTATACCTGGCTCAGGTCATTAGCTGCTCTCTACTTCATCTCCATCAGAGCTCAGCTTAAAAAGAATTGACTTTCCAGTCAGCTCCCATGGGAGCACTGGGAATAAGCAATAAGCNCTGAATTATCTCACTTCCCTGATAAATTGGGCCAATACAGATCCCCAAGCCACAGCTCCAAATCTTAACTGTCCAAAACTCTGGGGAAAGTTTATCCCTGGATTACAAGACTTGGGCCTGCAGGTTTTCCCAGCCCACAGCACTGATGTGAATCAGAAATACTGACTATGATTTGTATGTCAGCCTGGAGAGTCAGCTCTAATTCAGGCAAACCACAAGAATTTATAAATTAGATTTGTTACACTTCAGCTCCAGTTCTGGGAAAGAAAATACACTTTTACGATTGATTGATCGATCTGCCTATGTAGCTACCTACCTATCTATCAGTTTTTTCTATGCCTATACCAGCTGATTAGGGCAGCCATAAGGTACAGCTTAGAAATTTGGGCTCAGGTGAAGCAAAGTAAACATTTTCATACCTATGGGAGTAATGCTTGCCTTCTCTGGGAGCGCTCTAGGCATTAATACCCATATGCTATGCTGCTACATTTTCAGAAGAGCCCTGGTCACAATTATCTTCCAAATTTCTCCTGGGTTGACTAGAGAATATCATTCCCTGATCATTCCCAGATGCGTTGCACACATTTCTGCTCTGAAAATTAAGATAGTTAATAGTACAGACACAGACTGTTCCATGCCAGTTGGCCTCATTGCCAGGGTGTGTTCATCTTAGGTGTTTTTTGTTCATATTTTGATGAAGGAGTCTTGGTAGTTGAGCTGTTCAGGAGGCAGCCATGTCAATAGAGGTTTGGAAGGAACCAAAGCTTTTGGTTGGTGATACACATGCAGCTTTGTGGTCACAGTTCATGACGTACAGGACTGTAGCTGAATGAGGAACATCTTTGTCTCCAGCTTTCGAAGTTTTTACAAAAGTGCAGATGAAAATGAATAAATATCTGTTGGATTCTCTGTGGCTTTTCCTTTTCTTATGACTCATTCTGTTTTCACGTACAAAGCAGTGCCTGGCAGCCTGACACGGGATTATGGGATGTAATAGTATTTTCTCCCCCAAGCTATTTGTGATGGATCTAAAGGGAAGATCATTAGATAGAGGAGGAGAGGCTTTATGCTGGTTCTGGTAGAAACAAGAGAGGCTGTATTTGTAAAAGTGTGGGGGAATGAGAACGCTTTCACCACTAGGAATGTGAATGTCTCTCAGCCTTGCACGTATGTGATCCAAGAGCAGAGGAGAGAAGGTTCCTCAGAGCCCTGACACAGCTGGTTGTTCTTCCACACTGAAGCACTATGGAGATTTCAGTCCAGAGCCAATTTCACAACATCTGGATTAGTTTGAAATTCACTTGGATTTGTTCTAGCAACCTTAACAGATAGCCTGGAGAGGCTTAGGAGTATTTGTCACTGGAGGTCTTCACAACAGCTCACACAAAACACTTGTTCAGGGCTGACCTGGGTGTAACAGTCTGCCTTGGGCCAACCACTGGATAGCTGATCATTTGAGGTCTCTTTCAGCCCTTTTTTTCTGAGTTTCTATGAATATAACATAGCTGGGTAAGAACATGAAAAGTATGAGGCCCTGACTAAAGTCTGAAGAGAAACTGCTTTCTATGTTTATTCCAGAATCCAGCCAGAGTCTAATGGATTTGTATATACATCATACAATATATTAATAGCAGACCATTTTTAGAACATATTGACATTTCTTGGTATCAGCAAAGAGATTTGAATTGCTGGAAGACAAACACTTCAGTAATTTTTTTTTCCTTCCCCCCCTCAGTTCTTTAATAAAGAGCTTACATGTGGAAAAGTAAGATAACCACATAAATTTTAATGGCACAGTAAAAACAGCTATTCACAAAGGTTCAAAAGACTAGTAATTAATTTGCACACTCCCTATTCTTGCTTGTTTTATAAATGGACATACCTTGCCTCTATTAGATTACCCTCTCCCACCAAGTGACTTTAAACATTAATTACCTGAAAAATTCAGGTCAGGTGCCTAGCACCTAACTTACAAGACACGTGGAATTGAAAACATCTTCATCCAGTGTTGTCAGCTAAAGGATGTGGGATAGAGATTGCATTGAGGATCACAGAAAGAGACAGTAATATGAAGGAGTTAGGAAAGTTTCTGAACACAATTGCAGATTCTCCCTGTTGTGAAAGTTACAATTGCTTTTGGCAAAGCTCTGCACCTTGGAAGAGACTTTAAATCTTTAAAGCCAAGTAAACAGGCAACAAAGTCAACAGTCACATTATGATTAAATCATCTGAAAGCATGCATATGTCTGTGTCATCTATTTGTGTGTGCAAATATTCTGTATTAAGAATTATCAGCATTAGAATTCAGGAGGGTGATTAAAAATGTTTGAGGATAAAGACAGTAAACAAAATATTATATGTCTCTCATTTGGTGTGAAACAGTAGCATCAGTAATAAGTTTTGTCCTTGCAGGAAGAAAATTGCATTTTAGATATCAGGACTTTTAAAATAGTGTTCACTCATTGTACTACCGTAATGAAAAAGAAAACATTGTATACTTTGATTTGGTACAACTAGAAGGACAAAGCGATCATACTGAGTTCAGCAATTCCAGCATGTGTCCATGAAAGTCTCTGGAAAGATACTTCGGGAGTCTGCCTCCTAGAAAGACATATATTAGTGACAGACTTGGGAAAATCAGTTATGGAAAACTTACAGTCTCTGACTTACTTCTGAACCATATGCACATGGTCCTTGCTGCCCTTTATATCCACCATAATGACATACCTATCCTGCTGTGGAATCAAAAACATGGCAGGCATAGGATGAAAGGATGTGGTATATACTTACTTTGCTGCCTCAAGTTTATTTTAAAATATTAGTAAGATAACTTCATATTGCCAGGCTGCCTGCCAGATCAAGGACTATCTGTCTGCATCTCTCTAACTTTATGCCAGATCAGGCTTTTTCTCTTCTTTTCTAATTGGCATAAAATCAGTGTAAAAGCGCACAGCCAGCACAAATCCTATACAGAGAGGACATTTGCCCAAGCATGGTCCAAACCAGAGGTGCGTTGCTGTGTGGGGTAGATCCTGTTCTAACACGTGTAGGACCATGGCCTAACAAACACCATCTCCAGTCTCCACAAGGTACAGTCATTAACACTGAAGGACTCCAGCAGATCCCAGGGAGCCAGGAAAGCCCCAGAGAGCCTGCGGAAAGAGGCTTCTACTCCCCAGGGTCCAACCCACACGTAGCATCTTTGTTACTCCAGTTTTAAGACCCTTTGTGTCATGATAAGTCAGGGACTTCTGCAATTCACAGCGTGTATCTCATGAGCACAAACCTGAGTTAGGTTCAAACCATCCAGCTTGGATACCAATAGCAGATTAGCCAGATTTCTCTCCACTGTGGTATATGCCCCAGGCCCATAATATATCACTTTGCAGTCTGAAGCTGTATGGTTATCTTAACTGAGTGAGCTGGTGTAAAGAGAGCTTGGTATGCCTACATGAGCGGCAAGTCATCCCACCGGATTTCAGTGAAGTACTCAATCAAGCATAACGGAGTTGCATGACTCACTAAAGCACACGTAAGAGAAACAAGGTGAAAGCCCCAGATGGCCATGAGTCCTATTTTTATTATATGGTTTGAAGCCCCTTTTGCATGAAGGTAGAATCTATCAAAGTAACATGTGTTTGGGGGAAAATTGTAAATGCTGACCTCCTAGCATGTGAGATGTTAAAAGTCATAAAGCACAAAAGCATCTAAGTCACAGAAACAGCGCTTGTTGTTAACAAATTACATGTTATTATACATGAATGTAAATAGAGCCATACAAGAAATTAGCTAATACTGCTAAGATTTAATGCCAGCATACTGAATAGCCCCATATTTAGATTTATTTTATGAGTTATATTGATTACCACACTGATGATGCAAAAAACTTATATAGCATTTCAATTTTATAATAATTTTTTATAAAATTTTTCAATGCTAATAATAAAAGAAAGTTTGTCTCCAGAAACAACTCAGGCGTCTGGCATGTTTCTTTTTTCCTTGCTTCATTACAGTGATGTTGCCAGTCAGATTCGGTGATAAACATAACTTATGCTCTCCAGGCCAAAATTGTTTTAGATTATGCCCACAAAACCTGTCATTGGTTAAGGTACTGGGAGATGGGTAACTTGAATTACAAGTAATAAAACATCTACAATAGTCTTAGAAAGATTTTTCTTCATTTGTTTCCCTATGAGGTAACAAGAGGTAAATTCCCTGTTATTTGACTTATCTGTTAAAACAAAAGTGACTGTGGACCTTCAAAGTCAAACATTCAGTTAGAACTGAAAACTCAAAAGTTTAGAAGAATATTTAACCAATATGCATCTGCACTGGAACAAATATTGCTCTCTGGGGCTATTACAGAAACACAACATTGTTGGAGGGAGAATTATTCAAGTTAAAAAATTCTCCTTTATTCACCAGTCCTGTGAAAGAGAAGCGTGAAAATGGGATCCTTTTAAATGAAAAGTCCTGACTAAATATTCGAGTCAATGGAAGATGACATAGGAAGAACTCTGTTTACGAATAGACAAGGAAACTCCATTTTAACAAGGCAACAAATATCAAATTAGAACAGCATAGCACCAAGGAATTCAAGTTTCTCATATTGCTAACATTTTAATATATTCAGAAGTGCATGCCTGGCTTTTCTTTGCTGTGTGGCATGGCTGAGAATACATCAGCATTAAGCAAATAATGGGAATGTTGCTATGGGCTTCAGTGAGAGCAGGCCTTAGTGTAATGCGTTAAGACAACATCCAAGTAATTTTCTTCTTGCCATCTTCAATTTGGTGCAATACATTATCATAATAAAGGGAGCTGGGAGAGGCAAGACTTGATTAAGTGTCAAAACGCTCTCAGAAACTCAAAAAATTTGAGAATTTTAGTGTCAGTTCTTTGGTTTTCAAAGCAGACAATAATCTTAAAGGACAAAAGAAAAATGGGCAAGGAACCAGTTAGAACACTCGTATTTAAAAATAAAAATACACAGTGAGGTCCTTGAATTCCTGCTGTAAGCAATGCAGGACTCAGAGGGATTGATATACGCCCCTTTGTACTGTTTAGTCTTTGGTCAAGACCCTCAGAAGTGACTAAAGGCTAGGTGTCCAGCTCCTGCTTATTTCAGAATGCATTAGGCTGGTAGCTGAATGTGAGTTGGGGCCTTTACAAGTTTAGACTTCTGCTTATCCACATTAAAAATAATATTTTGCACTAAAAGTATTCAGACTTCACTTGAAAGCTGAAATAATGGTTCTTAATAACATTTTTGTGAATGACTTTATCTCCATTTTGCTTACGAAAAAATAGAGTTATAGAGCAACACTGACTTGCTTAAAGTTACATTAATTATTTATTTTGACCACTGCCTCTCCTGAGGAATACTAATATCCCCTATCTGCAGGCAGCAGTGGAAGGATAAAATAATTAATATTTGCAAAGAGCTTTGGAATTCTGAGCTGAAAGGTGCTAGATAAGTGTAAAGAATTATACTGTAAATTATGCATAAATACTGTGAATGCTGCTTTTTCAGATGTGTCTGCTACAAAGATCACTCAGTAGTTCAGACATCTAAAACATGGATGATGCAAGACTGTTTAAGAATTGATTAGTGTACCTTTGGGGGTATAAGAATGGCAGTCTACAGCAATGCAGGAGACAACAGCTCCTATATCATGAGAAAAATGATATGCCTTTGAAGTTGCATCTTAGTTCAAAGTCAGTCAGTATTCTTTATTTTTCATATAATTATGAAAGTGGTTTCATGCCAATAAGAGCTTTTTTTAAAGAGAAAACAACCTAGATGGAGCAGTTATAAATCCAAGGAAAACTCTCTCTCTTCTCCATTGCTATCAGCCACCATTCGGGCTCTCCTGAAAGCTGCTTAGGAAGCTTCTTAAGCAAATATCCACAGTTGTACTGCTTTAAAACCAGGGCTGAATGTGAACCATGAAGTATTCTATTCTTCAAAGGCCTGGAGAAACAAGATTGCTAATGAGACAGAAATGGCAAAAGAAGGAGCAAAATGTGCATCTGGGCAATTAATAATGAACCTCTGTACTACAGGAGTGGTCAAAGAGCCCTGTGTAAAAAGGATAGGTTTTGCCTGAGTCCAGGTCTATGCAACGAGCAAACTTTTTCCAGTGAACCACTGACTACATCGACTACTGACTAGACCAGACAGCCCAAGCAAACTGGCTAGGGCCCTGACTTCAATGCCTCTGTTGGGATTGGTTGGTGCTAAAATGGGTTTGACTGGTCCTGGTATGGAATTTTCATGCCACAGCAGGAAGGAAGGAACTGCAGGTCTACTGATTATTCCATTAGCAAAACACATTTTAGTAAATAATCTTCAGAACCTGAAAATACAACATAAATTAAGAGCAAGTGAGATGAAGAGGTTTGCCAGTATTCTCTTTTCCAGGGCACTGGATGAGTGAAAATGCCCAGTTGATCTTTGACATACAACTTTCACAATGAAATATCTAGGTAATATCTGGTAAAAAAAATTGTAAAGCATCTGCCACCAAAACAAGAAAAATTTTATTTCACCAATTTAAAAGAATCCACCAGTAGAGCTGTCCTGTTCCCTTGACAACCTCAGTCTCTCCCGTACTGGCCATGGCCTTTCTTCATCTCCCCAGTTAACATATTGGCTTCTGTGCCTACAGGGCTGTCATCTTCTGCCAGCAGAGTGGCACAAATTCAATGTCTTTAGCACAGTTCTAATGGATGTATTCAAGCTAATAACAAAAGGTGACCTACTAGGCAAGTAGCAGAATGTATGTAGACTTGGAGGACTGTGGTGGTCTGAGCTGCAGCTAAAGCCTAGGTTTGAGTTGGAAAATAAAATTTGTGAAGCTGAACATTAAAGCGGGGAAGAAACGCGAAAGACAGAAATCCAAAGCAAAAGGCAGACAGAACACTACAGCAAGAGTGTCAGTCAAAACAAAACCTTTGCAGTGGACTAATAGTTAGGAGGGAAAGGAAGAAACAACGTAAAATAATCTGCAGAAAAGGTTGAAAATAAAAAGCCGGAAAAAGAATTGGGTGGAAGCTGGAAGGACTGCAGGAATGAATAAGGAGTCTTCTTATGCTTTCCTTTTTAATGCTATATTCTTCATGTAATGATGTGTCACTGTATGATTTGAAAAAGAGTATGTGTCTTTTTGGCTTTTTCATTTCAAAAACAGAGAGAGAAAAGTCTGAAGAACGTGACCCTGCCTGTGAGGTTGCAGCAGCTCTGTGGCCTGCATGAAAAAGATCACCGAGCTGAGTGAGTTTTTCGTTATGCCCTGCTGTGCCCAATAGCTTTCCACCAGCCTTCCATCAATATTGACAGTGTGTAACAACCCTTCAAATTTCTCATCTCCTACCTGTGGTGAGGTAACTTCTTCATAGGATTTGAAAGCCAGCCCAGAAAATGAGAAGCAGCCTGAGTCCTGGGTCACCCTTTCATCCAAACCTTTTGTGATCACCCTGGCAGAGGTGAGTAGAGGTTATAAAATCCATCTCGCAAGGGGACTTTGAACACAGCAGCATTTCCAACTCGTGAGACTCAAATTAGTGTCTAAATAAGAAGTTAGGTTCTTTTTTTCAAAGGTGCCAAGCAAAGACAAGGTGGTGAAGCATTATATCCCTGACACCCAGGCCAGTGGCATTCAGCTTGTTAAAGGGATAATGTCCATTTGTTTGAGTCATAGTCAAATTGTCTAACTTCAGCAAAGAATTAACTGTGTTTTCAATATGAATATTTTAAAAGTAAAAAGAAAAAAAAATGTGCAATATTGTTTTGCCATGGCCTTTTCAAAACAGAAAATAATTTGTCCTGGGATCAAATGGGCATATAATACTAATGATTTGCATAATAAGGGTGACCTGAAGGAATTTAGAAGGGAAACAATGACTATGCATAACGTTTTTTCAAATGTCCTAGGAAAGCAACCACAACAGAAAGAATGCATCCCTCTTGTTTTTATTTCCCTTCACTAATAAGAACTTTTGGATTAAATGTGAGTGTGTTAGAGTAGGTCACATACTAGCAAGACACTGCTATTTCACACAGCACATGTATCATATAACAATGAAATTTGGTTGAAAAAAATGATGATTATCACTAACATGCTTTAATATGATGCCGGCTTAATTCTTTATTTAAATTATACATAGAAAAAGTTACTTACATTAGTGAGCTTGTTAAGAAATTATCAGCAGACACAGAGTGAGCAAGATAGTTTTCTGTTATGGCAGATACTTCATTGGCCTTAAGCTGCAATTTGTTATTGGATGTGTGTATGTGAACTGGAAAAATCACATCCCCTTGCCACTAATTTACAGAGGAATTTAAATTTAATTTTTCATGCAATGCCAAATGCCTTTGTGTGTTCATAAGGTATTACGCCATATGCCACACATTATTTTGCCAGGTGTTAACATGGTACAGGCAATTTACATGCTCTGTAAGACAGCTGAGAGTTTTTGAGTGACAAAATTAGAGGAAGAATATAGGATGAAAATAACAAGCTTTGGAAAGAATTTTTTAACAACTTGAAAAGACTTAAAACCAATGTTCTTACAACTTCTCAGTAAGAACCACCATATACATCTTAATCCACAGACTTCAAAAGATACAGCAGATGTATAGTCTTGATGAAAGATCTAACCTGACCTACCTTGTCCGACTTAACCAGCTTTTAAAAAAGTCTGTCTTTAAATGCTTAAACTGGAGAGTGTAGCAGAAAAGATGGTCCAAATAGATTATACTAGCACAGTAAATTATTATATTGAGATAGTCTCTTCTCCTATCTTAGGGTTTTGCCTATTAAGTATTACTGATGATTCATTCAGGAGAGGGAGGGAAATTAATTATTTAGATCTGTTATGTGTTAGAAATGAAGTGCGGTTCAGTAGTCCATGTCCAGTCTTAAAGAGTGTCTATCAGATCCCCAGTTCTCATATAATTTCTAAATACCAAAGTCAAACAAAATATTGTTTTAATTCCTCTCTGCCTGTAGGTCAAATAAAACTACGCACATAAATCCACAGGCACTGATATAAAAATGTCATACCTTTATTATTTTCTCATAACAACTGGAACATCTGAAACTCATGTATATTTGCATGAGGCCATTTAAAGATACTAAGATGAGCACTATAGCACATCCTTAAAATAGGAAAACAGATAAATATATCCTTCAGGCATACAACTGGTAACAGAAACACAAACCATCAGCAGAGGTGTTAAATAGTTCACTCAATTGAACAGATTTTCAGCCCGCTTGATTACTGTTGTTCAGCTCTTGCCTAATCTTAAATTATTGTAGTCATTAACATATAATCATTTAGTTGTACCATGCTGTGTTTGCCTGCTGCCGAAAAGCCAGAGAGCTACTCCATGAGCAAATAATTATTAGGACACTGGTTCACTGTTCACTTAGCAATGTCTGCTGTCAGGTTTGAATCACTTTGTCTCCAGGCAAATATTAGTGGTTAAGGGTAAGATTCACAGCACTGTCTGAGATGCAAGTAATAAATACTTAACAGTGGGAACTCTCTTCAGCTCGGACCTTTACTAATTATTCTGTGCATGTGCCTGCCAAATCTCACCAGGTTCCCCCTTCTTTCCCACTATTAGTTCAGTATGGTTACCTTCAGTGCCATTATGAAGGCTAAAGGACGCTAAACATCTTTATGGCACCGGCCACACTGGTGTATTACCAGCTGCTTCAACATGCTTTAGGCTGTGATGCTTCAGCTCAAGCAATTTGCTTTAGCTCAAGCAGAGGTTATGGCTATGATGCCATTTTTCCATGTGAAATTCTGTACTCCATGTGGTTCAAGACCCTTCTGGGTTTGCTTCTGGGAATGGCCATACAAAAGGAGTTTCACGGTCTGTGAACCTGATTGTTAGTCATCCTTGTGAAAACTGCTTCACACAAGCTCCTCTGCTGGGTTCAAATGAGTACTGCTATAAATGAGTAACAGGTTGCACAGTCAGGCTCTACAAATCAGAGCAGTAGCACAGAAAAGTGCTTTACAAAAATACTTATTACATGATGCTTTATTTTTGCCCTTGCACAGAAATTGCAGGTAAAGGTTGATGCAGCAGTTGGTATTAAACAATAGTTACCAGGAAACAAAAACCAGCAATGGCATTTATTTTCTAGGAGTCACTGAAGAGAGAACAGGTTAAAATCTGGGGGTGGGTTCAAGCCAATTTTTACATGGGATTCAGGAGTGTTTTACATGCTAAGAGTCTGCCATTACCAGTGAGGCCAAGAAGCCAGTTACTTTCCACAGATATAGCTGGGGCAGTGGCATGGCTCAGCCCCTTTACCAAGCCTTGCTTCTTACTCTGCCTTCACACGTGGACTGAAAACTCCAGTTCAGAACTGGGAGGAGATGGTATCTCAGGCTTGAGGCATCTTCACTATATCTCCAAAGAGAACAGGCACCACAGAAACATTGCGAATTTGATAAAGGCATCATAAGGTAGACAGGAACAGGACGGATATACAACCCATCCAAGCTTAGATGTATCTGTCAAGTAAGTTGAGCTTTATCAATCAGTGACGGCGGTTTTGCTGAGAATTCAAGAAAGCATGAGGGGACAGCTCACTTCAAAATATCTTTTCTTTTTCTAGCTCTGAGAGTAGCAGAAGTGCTATTTTTGTAGTGTGAGGTTCAAATCTTTCTACAGCTGGCAAGAACTTAGAGAAGAAGAAAAATACGTCAATATTCTCAATCACTTCTTACTTAGACCTGAATAGCTAGTGACTATCATTCTTCCTACCTTTAATCTCTTAATCCAATTAAAAATTCTATAAAATGATAGAATGTATTAGATGAAGAATAATTTACCAGGGACAGTCCCATAGATTTCAAAGAAGGCTTGGTACTTTACTTTACAGTGCAATTTTGATCTAAAATATGCACTTCATGAATCATGAGTATATTATTTATTGGGCAAAAGCCCAACCGATTTTGAATATGATTTCAAGAGAATCACTGGAAACAAAAAGGACTAGATCATGTCAAAGTTCTCTGCAAAGAATGAAATGTGCTTTTTCCATATTTCATGTTCCCAATTATAATAAAAATAGCTGTATGTCACATTATATAACATTTTATTCATAAGGCCAAACTTTGCTGGGAAATCTCTGTGCTTTGACTTTAGTAGGGTCACCATAGGTATATGTCAAGGTACAATTTGTGCTGTAATATTTACAACTGAATTTTCCCCTACATTTAATATAATTAAGTTTAGTATTGCAATATCTTTATATCAGCAAAATGTCACTGCGAGCTAGATCCTCATGTCCTTATATACAATGAACAGAACAGGTGCATTGGCACTTGTTTTAAAAGTAAGGTACAATTAACTGTCACTACAAATATGAAAGTTTGAGTTGAGCCTTGGAACCATGTGTCAGTGATTCTTTTTAGGCTGAACATTAAATTCATGAATTTCAATAAATTTCTTTTGTAAAAGACCTTTTGGTATGTCATTATTTTCAGGCACTATTTTTGAGAAAAAGAAGTCCATTATTTAATATGTAGTGCTATTCCAGCATTGGTATCTGGAATTCAAATGCACAAACATAGTAGTAAATGGACAATAATGACTGAATTAAATTTAATGTTACCTCTTTTACTTTTCAATGTCTACTATCCTCAGAGATCATTCAGCAAATAGAGTACCCATTGTTGATATTTTCCTGTTTCTGTCACTATTTAATAACAATTTTAAGGCACTGCTCAATATTAAAGATAATTAAAAAACAAAAATCCATCTTCAGAGATGCATAAATAATAAATAAATAAAGAAATATAATCACTATATTCTTAAGCATTCTTATAAACTTATAAAATTGTGCATATCCCATGTACCACATTGCCTAAGCAACAGCTGGTTCCACAGCTAAGGGAACATATTTCCTGAAATCCGTGGGGCAGGAATTCTGAAAAATAAAATGTTGTGCTTCAGGAGATAAGAAAATCATCAGCTGGCATATTATTAGGTGATTTTTCTGTGTGTGGTTTCTTCTGTTATGCTCTGGTGTTGCTTGTTCTGCTGATAGCCAGATTGATGATAGGGACTAAACCAGACCATTCTTCTGTTCTGTTTGGCAATTCCTTTGTTCTTCAGAGAATCTTATGCTTGTCTTAAATGTCCCATATCTGACATTGTACCCTTCACTAAACTTCCTTGTTGCGTCTGAGAGACCCCTGTGGACTTTACTTGTGATGGTCATGTTAGGTTATGCTCTAATAGTACAATTCATTTCATGTAAACCACCACTGCAGGGGCTGGTCAATGAACTAATTGTGATTTAGTTTTCACCTTGCTTTTTGAGAGCAGCAAGGTACTTCAACCCTTCATTGAGCAAATTGCTCAGCCATGTGTGCCTACTCAAGGTCTCTCATTCCTCAGAGAAGAGAGCCTCTTCTTTTCCACTTTCTACATAAACAACATTCTTTCTCTGCCTTTCTTTCTTCTTTTTGGGGGATTGTGTTTTGGGTTGGGTTTTTTTGTTTTTTGTTTTTTTTGTTACGGGTAGCTGGAGTAAGGAAGTGCTTTACTTCTCTGTGCCTTAATAGATTCAGTAACACTCTACAAGAACTTTGGTCAGGTGGCCTGCAGAGGCCAAGAGCAAATCAAAGTTCATTGTCAACAGAGCCTGCCCCTGCAACCCTGAACACTTCTGACTTTAGAAATACTTAATATTTAAACAATATTCTCTGAGAAGACTTGTACTAAAACTAGAGTTGGAAAGATGGTCAACAAAGCACATAGACAAGCACTTCAGGACATGGTTTAGTGGGCGTGGCTGATGGTTGAACTTCATGATCTTAAAGGTCTTTTCCAACCTAAATGATTCTATGATTCTATTCTATGACTAGGACATGATTTTTGGAAGGGCGGTACTGGATCTC
>VYZV01023927.1:3781-15927 GCA_013401275.1 Pandion haliaetus
GGCGGTGACAGGTTTTTATTTGTGTTCGTTTTGGGGTTGGTTTGTTTTTGAAATATTAGTTTTCTTAGTCCCTGCGCTATTTGCTCCTTGCATCCGAGGTCTTCTGAGGGCAGGTGATCAGGGTGCAGCCGCCCAGGGTGAGCGTGGGGTGCTAGAGAAAGATAAAAAGGGGCGGGGGGGGGGGGAGGNGAAGGAAAAAAAAAACCAGAGTGGGAAGGAGGAGAAGGGAAGGGCTTTGCAGCTGCCATAAGGCTGTGAGCGGAGCACCTAGTTAGTGGCAGGAGCAGGGTGACAAGTGGGGCCTTGGTATTGCGGGAGCAGGGCCTGCTCGTCAGGACCTGTGGCTGGGCACTAGCAATGAAGTGCTGTAGGCAGTTCTGCTAGAGGTGTTTAAACTTGCTCTTCTTCAGTGGGTCAGCTGCCTTGTGTGTCTGTGACCAGCCTTCCTGGTCGTGTGGCCTGTGTTAATTAGTCTGTCCGCTGTCACTTCAGCTGTGATGCCTCTTTCCTTTGGTTGTCATGTCAGTAGCTGACTTGGTTTTCCTTTCTCTGTAGTAGTGTTGAAGCTTTAAGTGCTGAGGAGGCTTATGTCTTGTCTTTAAGGGAGCATGGGGTGTTACCCAATGTTAAGACTCCCAACTTCTCTGGGGAAATGCAAATTAAATGCTAAAACAGGAACTTTGTGAATTAATGTGTGTGTGTACGCAGTGCTTGGAATTTTTTCTCATACTGGACAAGCTGCCTGGCTTAATCTACCTAGTCTACCTGGTTTAATAACTACCCCCAAGCACATCTTGAATAGAAGATAAGACAGTCCTGTAACAGTCTGTGAGCTGCCTATTTGATTTTCATACTGTTGCATCTGAATGTAATTTTGCATTGTGACTAAGCTTAACTCACAGGAAGATGACTTGTGTGTTAAGTAGTTAAGGGCGCATAAGTGTTTTCAGCCTGTGTTTTCTTAGGCTTTTTGGAAGATGTCAGCTGACTTGAGGGCTAGAAATATACCTGCCTTTAACTTTTTTTGGATAACTTCATTTGCCTCTTTTGCATTTTAATCTTTTAAAATGATCTTGATCCAGTAGAACAGGCAAAAGTTTGTTGAACAAGTGTTTTCTAGTTGCTTTGAGCTTTGAACTAGCCAGTGCTTTAACCTTTTTCTGCTGCATGTGAAACTATTAGTATTAAAAGTACCTGCCATTTGAGAATAGAGTGCAATTTTTCATAGACTTGCAGGACCTGTGGGTGATGGGGAAGGTAAAATATCAGCTGTCTTGCAGCAATTTGTAACTTTGTGCCCTTTCTAACTTAGACAGGAATATTGGGGGGAGGGGAAAATGTTCCCACAGTGAGGACTGGGGTAGCTTTAAACTCTAATGCTCAATGGCCAAAGATTAACTAGCTTGTTTCAGGTGGCAGGGCTGTCTTGAATTCCAGCAGTGGGGGGGAGGATAGAAATACTCCTAACTTGTCTGTTCCTGTTGAGGTAACAAAACAGCAACATGAAACTGGTGTGTGGCCGGTAGATAAAGCCTGTGCCTGTAAAGGAAGCTTCATTAGGTATTAACCTTGAATAGGGATCATTGGTATGTATAAACTAAAAACTGACCCTGAGGTGGCAAAGCAGGAGAGGATCAGGATATGTAGGAAGAGGAAGGGAGGGTAGGATAAGGGTGATTGAAGTGCAGTGGGAAAGATGGTGTAATCTGTCTTGGGGAGGAAAAGGCACTTAAAGTGAAGTGAGTAGTGGGACTGCTAAACTAAGTGTGTGTGCATACCCTGCTATTTCTTAATGTCAGTGGCTTGATAGTATTTTAAAGGCTCCAGTCTGCAGTTAAACTGTTCTAGATCAAAATACTGAGAGGGAGTATTGTAGCCCCTCTTTCTCGGAACAGTTGGTGGGAGACAAAATGGTACGTCATAGCCTGAGACTTGCTGTTATCAATCCTGAACGGTGGTTCTCGGTGCTGGACAACTTCTGCTACATGTTCTGGAAAGAATGAGAGCCTACCAGCTCTTGTTTATGCTTTGCAAGACAACTGCTTCTGCATGCTGCTGGGCCCAAAAGCAAGGAGGGAGATGAACTGCTAGCAAGGTGAAAGCTACTGCAAAAGGGTAATGTACTGCCAAGGATGTATAGCCTCCATGAAGCTGGCCCAGCAGTTTGGGCTAATGACACAATTTCAAATCCATGGGAGGTGAAGAGAGCATGGTGAGGCTGTATCGCCGAGAATCCTACCTCCAGCTCCAGCCTCGCTGCACAAGGTCTGCAAAACATTCTTGTAGATGCTGACTGTAGCTTAGGGGTTTGCTTCTGTTGCACAGTTTCTATTTTAGCTGGGCATACTTCATGTTACAGATGGCATAGGGGCTAAAAGTGCTTAGCCATTGGCTGTGCTCTGCAGGCAGACTGCTGCAGCAGGGTGAATTTGGCCTGTGCTGCCAAAGCTGTTGCTTGACCCTTTGAGCTGAGGAAAGGGTGGGTTGGGTGGAGGTGTCCTGTGTGCTGCTAGGTGGAGCAAGGTGAGCTAGAGAGGCTTATGCTCAGAATATGGGATCCTTGAATGTTGACACTGTCCTTCCCACAGCTCCCTCCCTCTCTGTGGAGGTGTGTGACTGCTTGGTTTCTGCAGAGAGTGGTGCAGAGATCCCTCTGACAGGAAGGCTAAGTGATCAGGCCAGCTTATTGCACAGCCAGTGGCAACAGGTGCTCTGGCTATAGAGGCTGCCTTCTGCTTACTTGGCAAGCACTGCACTTGGTGAGGAATGCCATTTCAATGTGACTAAATTGAGCTGTTATTCCCTCTTTATCTTTGTTTTAAGCAAAATAATTAAGTCATTGCATCACAAGTTCTACAGTTCAAAGTCACAAATGTGGGAAAGCATTTTCTACAGCATAAGTAGCAACATAAAGACTTGTTCAATTTTCCTGGTTATATGTAACTCGGACTACTAGGAGTGTTTCAGCTGAATGTCAGAGAGCTAACAGCAAGTCTGTCACCAAGGCTGCAAAACCAAAGCTTCACATCTACTGTATTGGCTCTTTACTGCTGCATGTGTGCAGTGTACTTTCAGACAAATTTTTAGTATCTTGATTAAAGGGAAACTTACGCTACTTGTGCTGAATATGACTGAAATGTAGTTTCAGCAACTAATGCCACTAATATTTGTTGGCCAGATACTCTGAAAGTCTGCTGGTTAACTCCTGGGTGTCGAAATTGAGGACTCTGTATAAACTGCCAGAAAACATCATGATCTTTTAGTGCTCTCTGGAGAGCACTTAAACTGGTTTAATTAGAAAGATGATTCTGTAAAAAGTAATGGATTCTGGGTAGTTGCAGATGTAATTACTACTGAAGTCTTGTTTGTGGCTGTTGGTTGAATGACAGCAGGGAGGTGATCAGTAAGAGGAGAGGTTTTTTATAAGGGAGCTGACAATAAGCAGAAGACTCCAACGTGTAAGTCCTTGTGGAAGGGCTCCTTCTGGGAGCCCAGCTACGTGGAAAACCCCTGGATTAATCTGACTTTGCAAATAAATACAGATTCTTATTTCACTAGCAATCAGATGTTGTACACAGTTGCTTGCACTGGCAGATTCTTCTGTTAAAATGCAGAAGTAACATCGAGTCATCTAGAACTGATGCTAAAACTGCAAAGGGTGTAATTTTAAAAGCAGCTGTTCAGGCCACTCAACAGAATTAAGTGACCTCAGTGGCTGAGGACATTTCCTTCTACTGGATGCCTGCAAGCATGAAGATGTGCTTGCATTGGGTGAGGCCTGGTCAGAAACTTAGGTCTGTCAAGCTGAAGCCTGGCTAGCTGATAGTCATCACTGGATTGTACTTCAATGATCCAATTCTTCTGTTGGTTTTTTAACATCTCTAAGCAATAGAAAAAAGCAAGTGCTGTAAAACTCTACCTGGATTTGTCACAGTAATGCTCTCTGCTGTCTCTTCTCTTGGGCTTCCAGATCAGGTGATTATCATAGTGTCCTAATTAGTACCATAATACCTATTTTTAGTCTTCTGGTCCTGAAGCCTAGAAACATTAATCAATATGATGACTGTCTGTTATTCTGGAGGGTTCTGCTTGATGTCTTGTTCTAATTTCCAGGTCAGACAGTTGTGGTGGACAGTATCTTTACTGAACAGGGAGGAGTTTTTCTTGAATCTTTAAGAAACCCTGGGGATCCCAATGCAAGAGGCATGAGCCTAGAAGTGGAAGGCATCGGAGCAGCTGTAACAGTCGCTGTAGTGATTGCAAACCAGAACCCTCTAAGCTGTTTCTGAGAAAAGGAAATGAGAGGTGAAAGTGGGGGCACTGTGCTGGGTTTGGGTGAGTGTTTCAGTTTGCAGCCCAGCCCAGCTGTTTCCCCACTCTGCTGCTCTGGGAGTCACCATTCTCTGTACCTCTTTGGGCATGTGCTGCAAGTAAGGAATAATCTCTTGCCAGCTGCTGATCTTGGATTATATCCCCTCAAGGCTGTGGGCTGACAGACTGGTTTCTGGTAACTGGCATGGGAAACTTCAGTTCTGTTGCCCACTGCCTGGAGTGCAGGAAAGAAGCAATGACATCCTAGCAGAGAAATGCCTCCAGATATGAAGTTGGTGCCAGACATGACATGCCAGAGAGCTAAGATGGAGTGATCCCCTGGGAAGGCCTTGGGTTGGGTGCCTGCTGTGATAAAGGAACAAGCCTGGGGCCTGGAGATGGAAGTCTAATTCCCTCAGTCTGCACAGCCTTCATGTGACCATAAGCAAGTTGGTCCTCATTCCTGCTTGTAGGATGGGTATAGGAGGGATGGTGGAATGAAAGGTCCTGAATGGTGAGCTGCTAATGCTGCAGGAGCAGGTGCTTGTGTTGATCAAGGGTTGGTGTGAAACATCTGCTTTAGGTGGTCACTGGGTTAGTGCTTTATAGAGCTGTGGTAGCAAGAGGGGGGCTTCTTGCTTCTGGTTCAGTGGAGAAATGCTGCTCCAGCACTTTCTGCAGGGAAACAAAGCACTCTGTCCTCCTGAAGTCAGACAGTGTGTATGCTCTCTTTGTAGTCTGAGCCTTGCTGCCATTATTGTGTAATCCTAAAGGTCTCTGGCCTGGAGTTAGGAGCCCACAGTGACCTTCACAGGACTAGAGCAGACCAGTGGTTTTCATAAGCCTCTGTTTCATATGGCTCCAGGTCCGTCACTGAAGACCAGACTCCTGAAGGGTAGTGGTGACAATCCTGTGCTGTTGTTGAACAGTGATATGCTTGATGTTTTAGCCTGCAGTGGCCTTTAAGTATAGGCTGGGTCATGTACATTTACAGCAGATGTTTAGGATAGGAGAGGTAGAAGATTATTTTTTTTTTTTTAGCAAGTGGCTTCATGTAGCCCTGAGGGGCAGAATCCCACTACTGTATATAGGGGTGTTCTTGATTCTTGTCCTGTTTCTGGGCTGGTCTTGCACTTTGGGCTGTGTGTATAGCGCACACACTGCTCTGGAGTGCACAGCTGAGCACTGCTGCTGACTCCCAGTTGCTTCTGTGTAAATAAGGCCCTGCTGGGGCAATAAGCTCTCCTGCAGTAGCCTTCCTGAGGATTATTGAAGCTGTAGGTTGTGTTCTTGCCCCACTGCCTCTGCAGTTTATGGTACTAGTGCAGGGGAGAAATACCTGTGACGTGAACTGGTTTAATCTGACAAAGCAGTACTGTCTTGTGTCTATACCTGCCCATATCTTGTGCAGGTGACTACTAGGCATGGAGGGATGTGTGGACAGCATCTAATCACGGGTTACTTTCTCCACAAGACTTAATGAAAAAGTTCACAAATTCAGGACTGGCTGATTTGTGTAATCCTTTCCTTAGTTTAGTTGAGAGGAAGCAGTTTCCTTTAGCTTATCATACTTTCCAGACTCAGCAGTTCATATTGTTAGCACTGCTGATCCTGTTTGGACAGTAAAGATAAGTAAGCAGGCTGCAAAACACTGGGGTATGCATCTCATTGCTTTGGCTGCTAGTGTTATCTGGCTGGGAAACACTGACCAACTTGCCTTTCATTCAGCTGGCAATAGACAGCAAGCTGTGCTCCCGGTGAAACTAATGTCTAAATGGTGGCCTTCTACCTGTCCTTCCTCTAGGGCCTGAATGGGGCAGCTTCTGCTTAAACCAGTGTCAGTGACCTCTGAATCATGCACCTTTGTGCTGTTTGGTCTGTGCCTTCCTAGCAAATACCAGAAACACATACCTGTAGGGGAATATAATAATCTTTCCTGTGGGGTGACTGGAGAGAAGTGACTGTACTGTTGGAGTCCCTGTAGTGTTTGGAGTCCCACCATGTCCATTTGGATGTAAGCAGTGCTGGGACTGCTAGGAACTGTGTTCTAGGGCATGTTCTGTAAGCTCAACATCCTTGCTTGTTGCCAAGGCAATACCCAGGATGGGATAAAAGCTTCCTGTCCTGCAGAAGTCAGAATGGGAAGCTCAGTGTGCTGCATATGAGGTTTCGCCATAGTCATAAGGCTTAAAAAGGCGTATCTCTTACCTACCTCCTTCTAACTCTAGCTAACAGCTAGTATGCAGCAGATAGAAGTCTTTTAACTGTGGCTGGAAGGATGAGGGTACAGTGACTGGGGTATTCCTCACATATGACAGTGTGATCATAGATGATAGCAGTAACCATCAGTGGTAGTGGGAGTCTAGGCAGGAGCAGGCTGGATAGAGCCAAATGCATGCTAGCCTGACAGCTGTGTCCTCTGCAGGCAGCCAGAGAGACTTGTCACCTACCAGATCTGGACTGAAGTACACACAGATGGCCAGACTAGGAGGAGGGAGTTTCGAAAGCTTTTGGAAGCAAAGCTTCACCTTACAAAGGGCAACCTCTCAACAGTTCTTATGCAGCTTTACAGAAGCTTAAGGCAGCATTCAAGCTATTTGTGATATGACAGGGTTGCTCAGATGTTGTCTTGCACAGTTTGCTTGTGGGCTTCAGTGCTGAAACTTGTTGTGCTTAGAAGGTGGTACGGGCAAGCTCCTGGCTGGTGGGGTCTGTGCACTAGTATGCTGCAGGGTGGTGAAACAGTATCAGCCGTGGCCCAGTTCTCTAGCTTGCTTCCCTGGGAAGGCATGCAGAATTATCACTAAAGGATAACCTTGGGATTCAGCCTGGCTCTGACAGTCACTCTTCAGCAAACTTCCTGTGTTGTGACCTTGCTCTCTGGCAGTTTCTCCCTTATGCAGAAAGTAAGAATGATTTGTTAGGCTGCAGCACTGAAGGGAGGGCCTCTTAGAAGACAGGTTTCGTAGCACAGGAACCACTATAATGTGATAGGTTAAGGTTCTTCCATGCTTCTGGATTACTGATGACTGAAGCTGGTGATCACCAGTGTTTAATAGCTTGTAAAAGTCTATTCCTTGGTATCTAAATGCATGATTCTACTTGATGTAAGAACTGGATGTATGCATTAATCTTGGTAATCTATGCTGGATAAGCCTAAACTTTTTTGCTTGCTTCTGAGATCACGTAGGGAATTGAAGCCATTTGTCTTCAATAGTTGGGTACAAGCAGTGAAGTACGACTTGATAAAGGAAGTTCAAATTGTAAACCAGAGGGAGAAATGGGCTGGTGGCTAAGCTGAATCTTATTGCTCGTGAGTGCAGCCTGGCTGCTTCCCTGGCTTCCCAGAACAAGGTGGCATGCTGACTATCAAGGCCTCATCTGCTCTAAGTCAGAAAGCTCTGTCCTTGTAAGGAATTTCAGTAGGACTCTAACTTGGGGATGTTAGTGGTATGTAACCTAGAGCATCTTCAACTAAGAAGGCTATTCCACTGCTCTAGAAAAGTTTAAGTACAGTTGAAATTATATTCTGGGTATAGACTGTTGGAATGAAGTAAGTCCCTGAAGGAAGATGCTGGCTCTGTTTAAGGCCTGTTTGAAGCACTGAGAAGGCAAGTCTGGTGTTTATTGAAGCTGGTAGGCTCTGAGTTTTCCTGTAAAGGATGCCTCACATAGCATGCTCAGAAACCTCTTCCAAGCTGCTCTGAGTAGAAACAAATAGCATTAAGATGTTGCCAGACACAGAGCTCTGTCTAGAAAGGGTAAGACAAAACCTGAATTTGGGAGAGGGAGACCTGCAGTTACAAGCAAAGAATTGCTTTTTGTAAAGCAAAGTTTGGATATCATTGAGGCTAGTTCTTGTACCAGCTTATTGGGGCCTTCTTTAACAGCAAATGTCTATTCTAGCAGCAATGAGTAGCGTGATGCCAGGTATCCTGAAAATAGGATTAAACTGATGCAGTGATAGTGCCACAGTGTTCTTTGGTTTTGATCCTGTTTCTGGCAAACAGTTGGCTCTTAGACTTTATGGGAGCCTAAAGAAGTTTTGTGCCCCCCTTCTCCCAGGATCAGAGAGAATGTAGCTTCTGCAGCTGTCAGAACAGCTACTGAAATATGTGCAGTAGTTTGGGGAGATCAGAATGGCAGTGGTGACCAGTCTGGGCCTGGTGAGAAAGCATCAGGCTCTTGCTTATGGCTTGTAATAGGTAAAATCCCTTAATTCTTGCCTTAGATTAAAGCAGCTCTCTGATCTAAGGGTGAGGAAACAGATCACAAGGCTAGGCTCTTAAGAGCTGTTGTGCCACATACTGTGGCAGCACAGGGTAATGGAGAGAACTGTTAGGGTTGCTGCTATCTTCTAAATGGCATAATAGGCTTTGGCTTGATGTGGTCCAAGTAAACAAGCTGGAGAAGTACTGGAAGGAGGATGCTTCTTTTGACATAAGACTTGCCAAATACCTCTAGCGCAAACTCTAATGATTGGTTCTTCAGACCTTAAGCTAACAAGGCTTTTTCCTTTCCTGTGTTTGGAAGGAAAGGCTTGTAACAGTGATGTGCAGGTAGTGTCAAGCTGTCGTGCTTGTCCATACATGCTGTTCCTGGAGGGTTAGTGCAATGTGGTTCTTGTTGACAGCTGATGACCAGTCTAGCTTCACTAAACCTACTTGATGCTTGACCAAGGCTTATACTGTGAATTCTGTTGCAGCTGAGGTCTGTATCTGTAGACCTGAATATTGATCCTTCTCTCCAAATTGATATACCCGATGCCCTAAGTGAAAAGGACAGGGTGAAGTTCACTGTACATACTAAGGTAAGATTGTGGGGTAGAAAGAGATCTTCATAAATGTTATGCAAGTAATCTGTGTATTTGCAATACACACACCTGTAAAGATGGGCTTGGCAATGAAGGAAATCTAATTAGATGAAGGTTATCCACTTGAAGGTGGCCTGAGGGTGTATATATATGCAGAAACTTCTGATTTCCTAAGGCTTGAATGCTCTAAATAGAGACAAGGTAGCTGATACACTAAATTGGCTTTGCTAAGGAATTCTAGCTTGAAACCAGAAGGCTGGGGGGTAGGGAAACCAGCTACTGTGAAACTTCACAAAATAAACTGCATTAATGCTGTTCCACAACAGTGTCTTTTCTTTAAATAGTAGTAAGGCTCTCATTTGAGTGCCAGCTCAGCTAAAAGGGAGTAGGCAAGGTTCTTACTAGGCAAAATAGCTTCCTTTGGAAACAGGCAGGACTGTTTCTAAAAGCACTAATTTACAAAACACTAGGGCTTCTGTATCTTCTCTTACAGACTACACTGCCAGCTTTTCAAAGCCCTGAGTTTTCAGTTACAAGGCAGCATGAAGACTTTGTGTGGTTGCATGATACGCTCACTGAAACTGAAGAGTATGCAGGACTTATTGTAAGTACTTCCTAAAAAATGTAGTTCTAAATGAAAGACAATGGCAATTTAAAGTGCATACTAATAAGGGCATGAGGTCTGCTTTACCAATGCTACTAGCATGACCTGGGGATTCCCTATGCTTCCTTTTGCCTTAATCCCCAAACAACTTGAGTGGGGTGGCTTTGTTAACTTTCCATATAGCTTGGAACAGCAAAAAAAGCTTGATGCTCTGAGAGTCCCTGACTCTATGGTTGTATTAATACATCTGCCTGAAGATGACACAGTGAAATACTCTATTTAATAAGTCTTTCCTATCATGATTCTTTAGGAGGTCCTGTGGGCCACAGAAGATGGCTGGCTATGGGGTGGGCTATAGAGGCTGTTCCTCTTGGTTGGTTTCACTCCCAGGGCAGGGGTAGCACAGACCTGGGAGGGGCAAAGAGGGACCTAGACATCAACATGCCTCTAGAATTCCTGGGGGCAGAGCCTTGCTGGCTTGCCATGACCAGGCAAAAGGGCCTCCTTCCAGAGAAAGCTGGAAGTAATTTTGGAAAACTTTTTTTGCTAGCATCTATCACTAACCAATTCCTTGGCTAGATACCTCCAGCACCTTCAAAGCCTGACTTTGATGGTCCCAGAGAGAAGATGCAGAAGCTAGGGGAAGGAGAAGTGTCTATGACAAAAGAAGAGTTTGCCAAAATGAAGCAAGAGCTAGAAGCGTAAGTAGAATGAGTCTACTGCCAAAAGCTGCGCTTAGAGAAGCCTCCTGGGAGAGCAACTTATTTGGTGATAACTGATCTTGAGTGTGACTATTTTGAAGGGTGTCTGCTGCTGCATAATCTTTAAAATCCTGGAGCTGGGGAGCTGCCAAAAGTTTGAGGAAAAACTGGAAAACTTTGTAGCTAAAGAGATCGAAAATAACTTCTCTATCACTAGCTAGCTATTTCAGAAGCAATGCTCTTGAATATTGTCACAGGATAAACTTAAAGCAATTCTTTGTATATTGAAGAAGGCAGTACAAGAGTGGATCTCAGTCTGTTCTTTCCTTTCAGTGAATACCTCGCTGTCTTCAAGAAGACTGTATCATCACATGAAATCTTTCTTCAGCGGATTTCTTCTCATCCTGTGCTCAGCAAAGATCGTAATTTTCATGTTTTTCTGGAGTATGACCAGGATGTAAGACACTTTTTTTTTTTCTCCTTTCTGAGTGAGGCAATATGTTAGGAGTGCTGTCACTTTTTCTGGGCCTAGTCAGTATGTTATGTAAATCTATATGCAGCATCAGCAAGCAGATATTGCCAGTACTTCTGTGAGATGATTAAAGGATGAAAGCCTGACCGTTAGACCTTTTTCTGCTATAAATCTCAGTGTTTCTTAATCCTAGTGGCATTGGTTAGGAAGCCAACATTGTATGTCTTTATCTTAGGAACAAGTATGGTTCAGGTGTACCTGTGCTGTGTGTTGCATAGTCCTAAAATGGCAGGATGGAGGTGTGTTAAAGTTAATACTGCATCTGTTTTGTGACACCTAATTATAAGTGATAGATGCTAATCCAAGATATGCAAGGAGAAACTGAGCTGTCTCTGGGAATGGGGAAAACCTGTGGCACAGAATAGCTGAACAATCTCTAGTCAAGCCATATGTTACATAAGCCATCAGCTTATACAGGTATTACGGAGAGCTTGGAAATCAGCCTGCTCTGTCATATGCTAGTTATAAATGATGTTACTGCACTGCAAGTGTCAAAATAGTAACTTTTTTGCTGCCTTGGGATAACTCTAAAGTTGTCTTGGCCTCTCTGTTGCAGCTGAGTGTTCGGAGGAAAAACACAAAAGAGATGTTTGGTGGCTTTTTAAAAAGTGTGGTAAAGAGTGCTGATGAAGTCCTCTTCTCTGGAGTCAAGGTAAGGTAGTTGGTTTACCTCTTACTTACCCTAATCTTGATTATTTCTTCCTTCCTGCTCCAGGGAAATTAGTTATGTCTGCTTCAGTCTTGATGTGTGAGGCTCAGTTACTAATGCTAACCTTCCTTGTTACTGCTGTCCCAAGTTGGGTGCAGTAGCCTATGTTAATTTTGACTTCTGTAGAAATAAGACATTGAAGCTATAGGCTGTTAAAAATTTAAGTGTGCATTTAAAGTTTCTGGTGGATGCAGAAGAGTTGCCTTAACACCTAGTACTGGTGGGGAGGAAGGAGTTACACCTTCAGCAAATGTGGTCATGGCTTTTGTCTACCTCAGAGCTCTGACAGACATGATTTATGGGTTTCTGCTTGTACTTACTAGACAAGATCAAAACCTAAAGACTTCTGTAACTGGTCCAGCTTCAGCTTTTCTATCATGTTGCCATGGTAGCTCTTTCTAATAGAATTACTGTCCTTAACGAAGTGTCATGAAACATTACAGTATGTATAATGTTTGGTGTGGATGTGCAGCAAG
>VYZV01023927.1:16857-76394 GCA_013401275.1 Pandion haliaetus
TTTAATATGCTGTTCAATACAACCACAGCTTAACCTAGGCCTGTATTATCTTCTGGACCTTTAAAGTTCCAGAATAGTAGGGGTTTTTAAGCTACAGAAACCTAGTCACCTTTTGAGGTGAATTCTTGCACCTCTCTAAACTTTGCTATCAGTTTACCCAGACCTTATTAAAACAGATTATATAGCTGAATAAACAAGTCAGTTCATCCCTCTTGAAGGGTAGCAGTGGGGAAATTCTCCACAAGACCTTTATGCTCTAGAGATCAGTGTTGTTACTTTAAATGGTGTCTAGCTGCTCAACTGTCCTAGTCTGTTAGGCTGGAATCCAGCACCTCTTGCATTGAACCTTTTGTCCAGGTCTCTGCCTAGACCTGAGTTCTTTTCGAGCCCTTGTCTGGGTCTGTAGGCAGGATTAAACTCCAGCCTTAACTTTTTGGTTTCCTGCCAATTGGTCCTGGCGTTTATCAGACTAAGAAGTATCTAAAACTTACTTATGCATTTTTTTTCCCCTAGGTACTTGTTGAAAGTTGCTGAACTCTTTGAGAAACTCAGGGTAAGAGAAGCTTTGTGGGGGCAAAAAAAAAATCTCTGAATCTGGATGGTGCTGTTTCCTGTTACATACCAACTATCTGATCTTTTCTACAGAAGGTAGAGAGTAGAGTTTCATCTGATGAAGACTTAAAGCTCTCTGAACTGTTAAGATACTACATGCTCAATATAGAAGCTGCTAAGGTGAGAACAGTTTTCTTTTTGAAGCTTAGTTTTATTACAGACATTGTGACTCGCTCATGGTTTTCTTTGTGCTTTAAGAAGACAGGAAGGTGGACCCTTGTTTTGCTTAAGAAACCTGGCACTCCTAAACCACATCAGTATATAGAAACTATATATTGGCTAGCTGCAGTCCAGCCCACTTACAGAAGGGCTGTTTAAGATCTCCAACCAGCTTTTCTCTGGCATATAGAGAGGAAGAACTCATTTAAATAATCTCTAGGTAAGTTAGAGCAAACTGAATTTGAGTCTGCAGCCCTAACCCTTCCCCTGCCTGAGTACTTGTGACTTGTCAGTAAAACCAATGATGACTAATTAAAAATCCTGAAGTAAATCCTGCCTACTAAAGTACTTTATCATGAATATGTGGTAACATGTGAAGGCTATTGGAGTCTAGACTTCCAAGAGGGGTTTGGTAGATTAATGTGAAGCCTTGCCAGTAACACTTTTCTAATCAATACTTGGCAAGGGGGTGACTGCTGAGAAATGGTATCTAGGTATAACCTGATGGGCATCTTCATCTAGTGTCATACCTCTAATGTCATGTACCCTGGAACATTCACTACAGGCTCCCTCTGTGTGGTGTACTGCTATTTAGATATCAAGACTACACTGCTGCTAGGTTAGAAGGGAATTGGTCCTGAGACCTGTACTGCTTCTCATGTCTAGGTTAGTATAGTGCTTCACTCAAACTGTCAGATCTCCAGCAAAATAAATGATAGTGTATCCCTTGCTAGAAGTAGACTGCGGGAATTCAGAAAGTGCTATTCCTCTTTAGTGGAGAGGCCCACCTTATAAAAGGATAAAGCTACTTTAAGGGAAGAAGTGATGTCTACAGTAGCCCTCAGACTTCTTTGACTAAGGCACAAGTGGCTGTCCTGAAAACTTGGCACTGCACTGGTGAAAGGCTCCTGTTGCTATGCTAAGAGCATAGCAGGTTATAATAGCTTGTTGGAAGAAGTGGAACCTGGTGCTGAAAGAAGTGAAACCTCCTGCTGCTAAGATAGTTGTAACCTCAGTTTGGGCAGTAGTCTCCTTAAGGCTTTGATGCACTATTCCTGTCTACTTTCAGGATCTTCTGTACAGACGTACAAGGGCTCTTGTTGACTATGAAAACTCGAACAAAGCTCTAGATAAAGCCAGGCTAAAGAGCAAGGACGTCAGGCTGGCTGAGGCACATCAACAGGACTGTTGTCAGAAGTTTGAAAAGATTTCAGAATCTGCAAAACAAGGTAAAACAGGCTTTGCTATATTTATGCTGAAGGGAGATCTTAATGTAGTCCATGTCTCCAACTGACCTTCAACTACTGAAGGCTTCTGAGTGCTCTTCTGAAGAAAGTAGTCTGAACATCTCAAGGGCAGTATAGATGCCTGTAAAATTAATGCAGCTAAATATTTTTAAGAATGATTGAAGCAGAGCAATGTCAGTACTAGACCAACCTTAATCATAAGCCCCTACAATTTGCTTTCCAAACTGAACTCTTGTTCTCAGCCTTCACCTAAAGGAGACTACTCAGGCTTCTGATTCTCAATTAGAACTGTGCAAACAGGCTTTTGCTCTGTCCCAATATAGCTGAGTGTCTCATACAGAGTTTCAAACACTGGTTCTTAGTAATGCCTTTGGACAATATAGAACAGAGGAAACATGCTTTCATGGTACACATGCTACTCCTTTTAATGTTCTTGGTTTTTAAATGTTCTGTGCTCTCACAGAGCTTGTGTGGTGGCTTACTTTTTTCTTATTCCAGTTGTCTTTCTACAAAACCTTTTTGTCTTAAACAAGCTGTTTCCTCACCAAGATGTCAGTGTCATGTGATGAATACATCTCTGGCTAGAAACAGCAAGACTAACTCTTGAACCTTTTTGTGGTCAAATACTGTAACTAGAGCTGTGCCACAGAACTCATGAAGCATAAGGGGTATTACTGAAACTTCAGTCACACTTTGTATGTCTGTCTCATCTTTCTTTGTTTTTTTTCCCTACAGAACTGTTGAGCTTCAAACAGAAGAGAATAGCAGCATTCCGCAAAAACCTAATAGAAATGGCAGAACTGGAAATAAAACATGCAAAGGTGCGTTCTTTTTGGAATTTAACAGGCATACCTTGAGGGAAGTGAGTACTGTGTAACTTGGAGGATTTGCTGGGTTCCCTTTAAAACTAGGAAGTGTAAAATAGAACAGCTGCGCTCTTCAGCTGAGATCAGAAGAGGGGAAGGAAAGGAAGTGTCAAGTTGTATGCACTGCACCTACAAAGAACAAATACTGACAGTCTTATCTGTCCTGTGCAGAAGGTCTGTTTTCAAACTGTCACTCCTAGGACATCAGCCTATTGCACTGCAAATGAGAAGTCTCAATTTTGCAGGTAGTACACAACAGCTCACCTAACTTGTAATCAGGCAGCCTCATCTCTGGGGTTTGACCCCTCATGCATCTAGAGGCAGCTGCTGCTTCAAGTGTTCCTGAGTGCTGTAAGAGCATGTCATGCAGCTTGTGATCTAGCTGTCAACCCTTCTCACTTGGCTTGTCAGTGAAGGAGGACACTGGCTTTGTAGCAGCCTCTGCCAAGCTTTACTGAGCAGGCTTGAAGTATGCTGTGGAGACCACACTGTGTACTGCCAGCTTAATCCAGGAAAGTGTATACAGGTTGCAGGGTCTGTTAATTTAATGTAGGGAACAAAGCAGGAAGACTCAGGAAGAGATAACTGCATCCTCAGCTCCTTTTGAAGTCCTAAGAGTCCTGGACTTCACAGGTAGCTACTTCAGTGCTGAGCTTGAATGTGGCATATAAAAGGCTTGACAATACTGCTCAGTTTGGCCCATTTTAAAAACTAACTGCTGTTCCTTGTCCCTCTCCTTCCGGCAAACTAAGTCGTGGTTGCAGGCCTGCAGGAAGAGGCAGATTGCAGACTCTGATCTGATTTTGATGCTTTACTACTTGAATGCTTGTCTTTGCAGTATAAGCCCTTTAGCATTGTCACAGGCTACAAAATCCTGGGATGGACCTACTATTTTGGAATTTACTTCATTGTGGAAGGCAGGATTTAAATTATCAGTCATACTCATCTGAAACTAATTCTCTTCCTTTCCAGAACAATGTCTCTCTCCTGCAAAGCTGTATTGACTTGTTCAAGAACTGAAGGCGCCTTATTCTGAAAATGTGAAAAAAGCATCAATTGCACTCAATGGCCAGGGGCAACTTATTGGCTTGACTTCATTAGCTTAAAATAAATATTGTTACTGAGATTGTTTGACTAATACTTAAATATGTTGATAGTAATATGTTGACTTTCTTGGTATAAATGAAAGCCGAATTGTGTATGAATTGTCTGGATGTAGCTAACATCCTGTTGGCTGATAACTCAAAATGAGTCAAATGTAAGAAATCAATCTGCTGTTGACTGAATTAATCTAGCAGAAAATATTTTCTGGGAAGAACTCCTTTTTTGCGGGATCATAAAGTAATCTGTCTCTTCATAGCCCTGATATATTAAACTTGCAAGTGGGAGTGACTTATATAAGTATAGTAATTTTATAAAGTAAATACGTTAACATTCCACTTCCCAGATAGTTTCTACTACAATATATTTTGAATTTCTATAACTACATTCAGTATTTGTACACTTGGGCAATACAGCAAATAAAGATGTCTGATATAACAAGCTGTTGCTGTATGGTGAGACTTTGTGTGAGATGTAAATGACAATCTGCGTTTTCAGGCACAGAACTATCACAAATTACTCATCACCTGGGGTTCTTCATTGAGAGCACTAGAGAAAATACTTGACTCCATCGGATTGTTCTTGGAATGGGTGTTGACATGAAATGTGGGGACTTCAGGTTGTGTTGCTATTTGAGTAGCTCTCAAAATTTTACTTCTTATATGCTGCACATGGAGGAAACAAAGCCTTTCAAAAGCATTGATAGGTATAGATGGCTTGGACTCCTTCAGACTACTTCACAATGCTTCCTATTTTGTCAATATTCGCACCTCCTGCTAGCAACAAGTTTAAAACTTCAGGTCTTCTGGAAGCACAGCCCTAGCCAGTCTTCTGTAAGATAAACCTCTTTAAACTTAGTATGGCCAACTGGGCGTACACTGTCATAGCTGAGGCAACTCAGCCTATAAACCCCAGGGTCATCTTTCTACAGGTTGGCTATCATCTGGCATATGTGATCTAGGCCAGTGAGCCGTACCCTTCTAAAGGCAGCTATCTGAATAAGATGAGTATCTGAGCCTTGCTTAATTTCTTGTGACTAAACTTCTAGTTATGCTTGAAGTAGGCTATGTGGCTATGCTGGGCAGACTGCCTGAAGCAGCTTCTACCAGAGCTTCTCTGAGAATGGGCAGCTCAGTGGCAGTATCTAAGGATTGTTCAATAGTTTACTTTTCTGTGACCTATTGCTCTTTCTTTGTAGTACCCCATGAAAACTGAGCAGGTCTTACCAGCCACACCATCCTGCAGTGGTCTGGCTGAAAATGTCTGAATTCTGTCTCCTTTTACCTTTGACAGGAACAGTTTCAACTTGTGATTGATTAAGGTTTCTGGAGTTCATGCTCAGCTTCTGCCCAAATAGCTCAGTTCCAGCAGCAGCTGCATAAGTATATTGCCTGTGGATATATGGCCCCTATATAGAAGAGAGCTAGTAGGTAGCATTGCTGTCACCTATGACAGGTGTCATAAACTCCCTGCTACTTGTCTTGGGGCAACTAGTGGTCCCAAACTGGACAATTCATGCTGGCAAATCTTCGGCTTTTCCTAAAAAGGCACACTATGCCTCTTGCCTTCTCTTCTGGCTGCTTCATCTTAGGCTCTGCTGGTCTGCCAGCTGTGCCAGGATGAGCTTCTCCTAGTGTGCTGTGGCTCTTGGAAGCCATGGTTCATGCCCTTTTGCATCTATTGCCTATGGTGCAGAAGTAGCATCTTGCTTATGCTGTTTTACAGTAAAATATTGTTATATACTGGGTCTTTCTGAACCTAGCTCCAGTAGCTGGGTGGTCTTTGATTCACAAAGTCAGTAGCAAGGAACTTGCAGCCTATATTCCTAACTGCCTTTGGGCAGAGTCTGAAGAAGTTGAGCCCCGGCTCTGTTTATCCTAAACTACTTAAACTCAGTTCAAAGGCCTTTCTTATTTTCCCCAGAGAAAGGCTGCAGCTACTATCGACATGACAAACAACACTTTATGTCCCTACTGCAGAAGTAGTCTAGACTATTGTGGGCTTCATGCAGTGCCAATAACAGTGTGTTTGAAGGTGTGCGAGACACCCTTTTTTAATATTATTTTAGAGGTTTTTTTGTGAGATGTTTGCTTTTGTGTGGTTTGCACTCTAAATTCTTGACATATCTTACCTTGGATTAAAGTATTAATCTGATCAGGTTAAAAGTATGTAAAAGACTTTAAATGGATGTAACTATGGCTTTATACTGATGTTGTAGTTATTGTAGTTACAGTTAATTTACAATAACTCCAAGAAATGGTAGCTATAAAGCAGTCTCTGCCAATAACACCGTTGCTCTGAAGGAAGCTGTCTTGTGTCAGTTCTACCAGTAGAGTGCATTGCAGTCAGCTTCAATGTCTGAAACGTGTTGGCATGGAAAATGCTAGTCACAGCATGGATCATGTTCCTGGAGGCCAGTGGGTGGCACGCTGGGACAGCTGCTGATAACTAATTGCATGATGCTTACCCTCAGACTGAGTTGTAATGAAGTACTGGAAAGGATGCTGCATACCCCAGTTTCTTACCTGGCAGTTGGACATATGTTGATATATAAGAGAAATATATGTGGGCAGTCTGCTCCTAAGGAAGGACATATGTCTTTAACTAATGTAATATGACTGACCCTGACTTTCCTTGTAACAGGGCCTTGAATAAAGCCTTAGCAGAACAAAGATCAGCACAGGCAAGTCAGTGTGATAAGGCAGGTTATCAAAATGAAAACAAGTTTTTAGAAATATTGCTGAGACTTAATTTAAAAGGCTGGTTGTGGGGGATGAGAGCAGAGTTTCACAGATGTCCCAGACAAGGATTGATTAGTGTACATTCACTGATCACACCTGTAAAGCAGTTTACATTTACAAGCTTGTTGCTCTTGTTTATGGGTCACAAACTGGCTTTCAAGAACAGGTGCAAACCTCATCACTGTGGTAGTAACTGATGTGAAGAGCCACATGCCACAGATGTCAGTTCTTCTCTGTCCATTTGAATGAGGTCAGAGGGAACACTAATGTTTGGTCAAGCTTACTGAAGTTTGTTAGACATCCTGCTCTAGTGTTGTTGATGAAGGCAGATGCTGCTACTACCTTGAGGTAGCTGGCCTGCAGCACAAGTGCTTAGGTTAGTTCTATGCAATCCCTTCCAGCTATTTTCCCTCCAAGAGTTTAAATAGCAGGTCTCTGCTAATCTATCTTGCCTTTCCTGAAATGGGCTAGGGATTTGCCCAGTAGTAGCTCAGCAGGTACAAATCTCCAGCCTGGAGCCAAGGACATACTCTGTTAACACAGCTGGTAGCAGAGGTTCATCCTCTTGTACCTTGTGCTTGTGGCCTGTGCTACAGGAGATGGCATAGAGAAATGGACCTCCCAGGGAGAATGTTTCTACTGGCATGCAGCTGTTGGGCTTTGTAGGGTGTTACAGGATACAGTGCTCCCTTCTCCACGTGGTAAGTTTGGAGTCTAGCTTTTTCTCTTCCATCTTGGGGAGGAGATGTTTTTCATCTTCCCAACAGAAGTATGGATCCTGAGGAATCTAGCTGTGTGATCAGCATTAGAGAGTAAGGAGGTGACTTGTGTTCTTGGACGGCAGTAGTGCATCTCTGCTTACAGAGAAGCAATGATGACTGTTGGGATGGTGCAGGCAAGGTGGACCAGAACCAAGTCCTTGGGTGCTGCAGGCATCTGGCTGGCTGTCTTCAGTGGAGCAGAGCTAACAGTTAAGATGAGCACAGAGCAGTGGATCTGGATCACAGTCCAAACCCTGGAGAGACTAGCAGCGGGATAGCTGGATGCAAAAGGCTGTGGTCATGGTATGGTGCTTGCAGCAGGTCAGGCATACTAAAATGGAAGCATCTTTGGGGTGGGTGAAACAAGTGGTCATTGTTCATAAGGAGTTGGCAGTACCTGGATATTGGAAAACTGCATATGGGAACCAACCTGGTTGCATGAGAGGCTCATAAATGTGTCCTGTTGCACAAGATTGTGATTCCAGATGGTGCAATAAAACAGGGTTTTGTAGCCATAGAAAGGGAATGATTAAGGGTTAAGTGTACTTTAAGAAAGAGCTGGTTTTCCCTGGTTTATGCAAGTACTCGTGGTTCTAGGAAGATACATCACTGATATTAAGGCTGGTAAACCAAGCAGAGAACAGTTCCTGTGCCTTTGGGATACAGAAAGCCTGGAAGAGCTGTGAGCATGGACTCTTATATGCTAGTTGTTACAGCTTCTGTGCTTCCCTCAGGGGTTCTGCAGCTATGACTGGCTTTACAAGACTGCGAAACTCTCCTAAACACCCTGGCCTGATTGGGGGAAGAAATTCAGCTGCAGTCTGACTTATCTTGGGATGATTACTGATGTTTTAAGTAGAGATTTGTCATGACGAGGTTTTCTTTTTTTAACATGCTCCCAATTTATTTGGCTCCTCTCTATTCCATCCTGTTTCTTCTTGACTGTATACTCTGTAGGGGACCTCTGATCTGAGGCTCTGACCTCTAGCAGTTTTGTAGCCTTGTGCTACACTTCTGATAGCAGCAAATGTGAAATTTCTCAAAACATGGAGCTGGGAAGGTTTTCTCTGCAGGTATTAACAGTTTCTGGCACTTGCAGTCTCTCTCAAAAGATTGGGAGGAGCTCCTTGTTTATGCTGCAAAGTGAAGAGCTCTGCAGAGTTCCCATTCTTGAACGTAGCTTTCAGTACTTTCCTGACATCCCAGCACTTGCTGCTATGTCTGAAAGTGCAGTTATGAGTTATTTCACCTTGTGCTCTTAAACACCTGCGTCATTGCTTGGTGACAGTGGAATATCTGAAACGGATTTGAAATCTGTCTGTTTGCAGCTAACTGGTCACCAGTGAATGAATGCAGGCACTGGTGATCCATTTTAATCCCTCAGATTGTTGCCTGGCTCCAGTTTTGGATCTGCAGCTCACTATTTTCTGAAAACTGTGGTTCATCTGCTATCAAAATGCTGTCCAGTGGCTGAGCTGTGGTGTGGGCTTAGCCTTGCTTTTTGTTTACTTTTTATATTACAAAGCCAATGAGAAGGCCTAGCTGAGATCAGAGTCCAGCTCAGCTGGGTTTTTGTGCTTGTGTGCTAAAAATAATCCCTGCTAGGACTGCTTTGTAACTTGAACAGACAAGCAAGAACGGTGCCTATTTTACAGGGGAGGGAATTCAGGTAGAGTGCAGAAAAGGTGACTTGCCTGTTGTTCCACAGGGTGTTTTTGTCAGAGCCAGAAGTTTAAAAATGGATATGAAATTCCACTCCAGGGCTCCTGCTGTCTCAATCCGCTGCTGTTGGAAGCGGTCAAATGAGTACTTGTGATGTTAGTTTGGCTGTCCCTTGGCTGCGGTTTGCTGCTCTTCTGTGGAGACACGGTAACTGCTAGTGTGACTGGTCTGCCTCTGCTCCGATGCAGTGAAACGTGTTGATTCAAATGACTTAGTGCTCTTTTCTGTGCGTCTCTTTTACTTGGCAGTGGAATTGCAAGGTCACGTTCTGCAAGAGAGGGTGGTGGAGTCCTAGGCAGGCATTGTAAGTGCGTCTCTGCTGACACTTTAGCTTCTTGTCAGCACTCAGAGGTAGAGTGCAGTGGCTGGATTGCATGCACTTACTTTGCAGCACCTTAACTTCTTTTAGGTAAGGCTGTAGAAGTCTTCCCCATCAGTTAAGCGATTCTCATTCCCTTTCTGTTTCTTGTGTTTAGTGTTGCTTTGCTGTTACTTAAAAACTTTTCTAAGCCTGTTCTGTGTGGGAAAACGCCCCTGAGAGTCTGATTCGCTGGTATAAAATAAGGGTGAAAAAGAAGTTTAAGGTTCCTGTTTAATGCTAGCCCACTATCTGCTTTGAGAACAATGTACTATTTTATTGTGTCTGGATGAAGTTTGTTCTGCTCCCTCTCTGGGAGATTTTAAAAAGAAAAAAAAAAAAGAGAAAAAAGAAAGCCTGACTCTGTAAAACAGCACAGGTTTAGATTGCACCTGTGGCTCTGCCCAAAAATATACCTCAGGTTTGGTATAATTTAGTCAGGGGCTTCCAGCTCTTTCTTGAACTGCTTTTCCTTGAAGACCTTGCTAAACAAAACCTCTTTGGGCCTAAGAGGTTTATGAGCAGGTTAGCAGAGATGTTCTAGTAAAGTTAACTTGTCTAGTTAAATTTGAGACAGTGACAGATGTAGTTTCATCACAAGCTTGCTGCCACTGAAAGGGGATGGCCTCACTTCCCCTCCTGTTTTGTTCCTATTGCATCCCTTGGGCTGGTCCTGATGTTCGCATGGCCTCATGCCAAGCTGATGTAACTCACTAAAATGGCATGAGATGGGCCAAAATGAAGATGGGCTTTTTGCCAAGTCAGTGCACTGAATCTGTGTTCCTGGAGCAGAGAAGCATGTAGGCCTGTGCAAGGGCCACTCGGAGGGAATGGAGAGGGGACACCTTGCTGGGGAGGCTTAGCTTAGCTCAGCTGTGTTTTGAAACTGGACCAGCACTGGTCTAGTAAGTGCTTCCCTTTCAGGAGAGAGTGGCAGTTGTTACTTTTAAACCTGCGGTTGGAAGACCAGGGCCATCTAAATCCAGTGCTGTCTGTGTGATGGGGACCACCTTTGAAGTGGGAACTGTTATTTCCTAGAAAATCTTGTCCTTTGGAAGGTGCATAGACAGCTCTTGCCTGGGACGTTGGTGGTGGCTGGTGACTTCTGAAAGATTTCCATCACTAGTGCTTGAGAAACTAATAACTCCCCTTGCGTGGGCAGTGCAGCACTGGAGATTTACTCCCACTCATAAACCTTTTAAGGAGGGCAGCAGACTGGTTTTGGACCATGGGTGTGGAAAACATCAGCAAGTTGAAACCCTAAGCTAACAGGCAGTGCCACTTTAAAATTTTTCATTCTGCTGTGGAGATTATTGGCACGGCCTCCTTCAGTAAATGCAAGGTTGTTGCCATGGAGGACAGGAAATCCCTCGTCTGCACAGAGAAGGAAAACATTGGAAACTGTCCTACTGTAAAGCACAGCTGCATCTGTGCTGGGAGAGGGGTGCTTGCTTCTTCTATGGGGTGTTTTCCAAAGGTCTCAGGTTTTGTCTGCAAAACTTTGCACATATTTGCTCTGTTTCTTAGTGGGCTGCTTATGCATTTGAAGAAGAGTTGGACAAAGGAAAGGGGAGCAGCTGATTAGGACTAGTTTTAAGTGCCCTGATTAATGTGAGAAGCAGGAGGGATTTTTCGCTTGGGAGTAAGATACTTAGCAAATTTACAGTATCTGCCTCTCCGTTTAACTCTGCAGCTCCTCTTATTCCTGTTTACTGTTTGCAGAGGAAGGTCTCTGCCTTTTCTTCCCTTGGACCTCTTAGAGCAGGAGGCATCTCTGCTGTCGTGGATCTGTGTTCTCCACCTGGCAATCTGAGATGTATCCTGGCTGCTATTGCTGGAGGTGGGAACACCAGTTTAGGCTGTGTGTGTAGATCTAGCAGCTGGCCATCTGTTCCTGCAAATACCTAGCTGCTTAGAGCTGGCCTAGCCTTATGAGATGGGGAAGAAGTGAGATTTGAGGAAGATCTTTCAGGACATGTTGGTGCCATCTTTCCACAGCAGGCTCTGCGAGAGGACCCAATTCCCTCAGGAGCTGAGACCAGACAAGCCTGTGGTGGGTTAATCGGCTTTGTCAAGCCATCACTGTTAACATCAGCAAGTTGTATAAAGGCTGAGCTGCTTGGTTGCTGCTAGGCATGAATACCTAACCCATCACCAGTACTTGTCCTTTTTCCCTATGGTCTGCTTCAGAGGCCAGATGAGCAGATTACCACTGATGTACACCAGCGGTTATTGATCACCTGTAGATGGATCACTGGGTCAGGACTTTCCCTTCCTCCAGAGACGGTTTGTCAGTTGTCTAGTTCAGGTCTGGTTCTGTCCCATTGCTGGCCTCTCTGTCCACACTGTTGCAGTTCTGAGTTGTGTTAGGTGCTGAACAGAAGTGGAGAAAGCCACATCTGACTCAGTGAGCTTTAACCTTTGCTTGGCATTGTTTTCTGGGCCAAGTTTTTGTGCTGATGCTCATGAAGCTGAACTTGCAGTTTCAAGGCTCCAAAGGATACCCCTGCATGTAGTCTGTGGTGTTACGGCAAGTGTCCTGGCTGGAGAGGAAAAGGAGCTGTGCTTTTCAACTTCTCATTGTACACCAGTCATTGTTGCTTTTAGCATGATGTGGTACTTCCTTTATGTTTAACTGTGCTGTGTTGTTCCTAATGCTGCATGCTGTTAAATCAGCAGTGAGGCCTCTGGGTGTACCTCTTGGGAATTGCTCACAGGGATGGTGTGGGTGAATTTGAGGTACCTTTGGCACCCAGTGTGATGGGAACAGCGTCAAAATCCCAGGGCTGTGATTGTGGGGGTTAAACTCCTGGATCTTCCCGGAAGCTACTCCAGGATTTCCCTGGCAGCTGTTCCCAGACTTGCCTCAGCCCAGCTTTCATGCAGTGCAGAATGACACAATCCTAGTTCAAACAACCCTCTTGCACTGTTTCTTCTAATGTTGGGAGAGTGTCTTCTGATATAACCTGGCATCGTTATGTTGACTTGCATGAATGCAAGGCTGATTTACACGGATAGGGCGCTCTGGCTGTGTTTGCCTAGCCCTGAATATGGTGGGTTATGACGTCTGTCTGGAGTCAACATGCAGTGACTTGGTTCACATCTTCCTTTTATGACTAACCACAAAGTGCCACCTCCTCCTTTCTGTACCAGCCCTCCCTAGCTATATTTGCACAAGTCAAGTCCCACCCTCTGTACTGCTTTATTTTCCCATCGATAGCTGATGGTGTGTGTGTTTAGATGTCTTCACCTTGACATGATGTGGTTCCTCTGCCCTGATGTGAGACTGGGCTTTTTAGGCTTTGCATCTATCTATTGCAGAAAGCCTGCTTCAGCCCTGGGGTTTGTGTTCTGGGTCTGGGCTGGCACCATTTGTCCCATTGGTGTAGGGCCTGGCTGAGTTTCTTTAAGGCTGCCTGGACCTCACAGCATTTCTAGTCCTATGGCCTGTAAAACATGCAAGGTGACATGTAAACTGCTCACTGATGTCAACAAGACAATGTGAAAAATAAAAGCCCTGCCTGTCCCTTGTGTGTGTGCAAAGGGAGAAACAAAAGGGAGGCATTAAAGGTAAATGAAAACGGAGATGATCTCATGGATCTTCAATTCGGTTGTCAGTGACAACAATTCTGGCAACTGTGTGCAGCACAGGAGCCCGTCTTTTATTTTCTAGAGGGACCAGGCCATCCTTTTGTTAAAAGAAGAGGCTAAGGAATGTGTGTCAGGGGAGAGTGAGTGAATCATCTCTCACATTAGACCCCAGGACAGTGTCATCTTCCTCCGTGGCAAGGATTGGCAGAAAGAACAGCCAGAGTTTGGCCTTCTGCAGGAAGAAGGAGGGAGGCAATGCCAGTGGAGCCAATGCTCCAAATAAAGGACTGATGGGTGTGTGTCTGCCCATCTTTTGCATTATGGATGCACACACCTACAAGCCCTCCTTTGTCAGACCCTTTGAGGGGCTCTGGAGAGGGTGACTTAGAAAATCCTTTTGGCTACATTAAACCAAGTGCAAAATGTAACATGGCACCTGGATGCTGTGCGTGGCTCAGAAGTTGGGTAGGGGGGAGGAGGGAAAATGCAACATGTATTTGCTGTCCTTGGAACTGTGCACATAATGTTTGCCTGCTTGAGTGAAATTGCAAGCTGGAGGATGTGCACTGAAGGAAGAAAGATGATGCTTGGCTGAAAAACTTTCCTCAGGCAGGGTAATTTAGCCTACAGAAACTGGTTAATCACAGAAGCTGTGTCGTGTGCAAGTACCCAAGCCTTCAACAGCCAAAGCTTCCTCAGTGCACCCAACAACCAGAGGGAGGTACAATGCAAACAGGGAGTCCTCTGTGGGAGACAAACATCCCTGTGTCTTAATGGAGAAATCTTTGTAAATAAACCACCTGGCTCTGTTTGGTTACAGAGGAGCTAAAAAAGGAGCAAGGACACTGGGAGGACAGGCACCCTGACTGATAGCTGGTGAGATGGATTGCTTTGGTGAAAGATGGAGGTGGTGACAGCTTCCTCCCCTCTTTCCTCCCCCAGCTTCACCCGTGGCAGGAAGGATGTAGGAATCATGTTATCACACTTTAGCATTGTGCTATTGAATATTCCTGCTTGGTGTGCGGTAACCTGCTGTAAGGTGGGTTGTGCAGATAAGAAGGGGCCTGCAGTGTGGCTTGAGGAGCAGGCACAACAGCCCATCTTGCTCTTGGAGCAATGGGTCTGGGGTCTTCTGGAAGCTCCCCTGTGGGCTGGACAGGTAGACCACTTTGGGGGACACTGCAGGAAGTATGAAAAGGGACCAATTCTTCTGAAAGCACAAGAGGGAGAAGGAAATGGGAGCCTTGAGGGCATCCCCTGCCCTCTGCTCTGGTATGCCAGTGTGTGCATATCCTGTGCCTACCAAAGCTGCAAGATAAGGCAGACCTGCAAGGAGACGTGTTTGAGTGAGTGATTCTGAGCTCTGTGCTGAAATTACACAGTCCTTATTTAAGCGGCCATTGTGCAGCTCTGCAAAGGTGTAACAAAGCAGGCAGGGTAGAGGTGGACAGGTGGCTGTCCCTCAGATGGGTGCAGAGGGGAGTCCAGGATGCTGGTGTGTGACATGGGGTGCTGGTTCCTCACAAATTTGGCCAGAGGTGTGGCAATACCCCCAAGCTTCAGCACTCCCCAGCAGCATAGTAATGTGACTCTTCAGTGTTGAGAGATGGTTTCCCTTGCTGTACCAAGGAGGCAAGGAAGGTGCTGTGTTGGATGGACACACCGTTGCCTAGGGTGTGCAGCGGGGAACTGGGCAATGAGTCAATGCCCTGGGCAAATCAGTGGGTTTGGGAGCAGGTTGAAGCCTGCTGAGCTCTACAGAAGAGGCATTTTCTGTCCCTATAACCTCAGCCTGGATGTATTGTGTAGCATGGATACCTCATGAGTACACCGGCTTTACATAAAGCTCTCTTTCTTGCTTGGCATTCTCAGCTGCAAAGCTTCTCAAGACAGGCAATGGCCTTTGCTAGTCTTTGTGTAACACCTTGCGTGGAGGAGTCCTGATCCCAGCTATAAGCAATTGCCCTGGGAGCAGGAACTTTTCAAGCCCTCTGAACCTTTGGGGTTCTTTGCTCTGCAGGGCTCTAGCCAGATACGTGCTGAGTTGTAGAGAAAGGAGGCTCCGCCAGGGTTTCAGCTGCCTGCAGACAGTCTCTGTGATAGTTATGGGAGAGACTGCTGCAGAGCTGGGCCAGAGAAAACAGGTTTATCCCCTTGGCCTGGAATTGCAGGGATGCTTAAAGGAGAAGAGTTGCAGCACTACAGTGAATGAGCACATATTGAAGGCGGGAAAATGGAGAAGAGAGAGCAAGCTAGTGCTGCCAACAACATTGGTATAAATTGAGGATCCCCTGGCTGCAGGAATAACGTGTCGTAAGCCCTCCCATCAAAGCATGTAGAGGTGAATGTCTCCGTATCCGTGACCCTTGTTTGCCGATGAGGAGTGTACATGTGCCAGCCACTCGGTGCCCATATGGAGGACAAGCTTGTGTTGCTTGGTGGGAGGAGAGGGTAAAGAAAACCTTTGCTCTGCTGTGAACTTCCCCATGGGCTCCACTGTGGCCTGTATCCCTGCCTGGCTGCTCTGTTAGGCCTCCTGTGCCTCCCTGTTGGGCTATGCAGGATGTGTTCTCACCATATGGTTTTTGTTGCCATGAATGAGCAAGGCCAGAAATCTGATATGTGAAAGCAATATCACGGCTGATTTCCTGGGGCTGGTAAGGACAGGAATTGGAAAAATAACTTGGCATGTTTCAGTGAGGTGCTTCTTGTAGTGTAGCACTAGGCTGGGGAATAAAAAGCAGAAAGTGGAGGGTGATTAGCTGTGACAAGGACACCTCAGCAGGTAGGAGAGTTTTTTCTAATGTGTGTGTGCCCATACTACGGGGTTGTGCTGTAAATTTGGGAGGAATCTGCTCCTTTACTGAGGCAAGGCTGGGTGAAGTTCTCCCTGTTAAGCATCAAAGGCAGGCTCTGCTTCCCTAGCCCATGTTCCCCTCATCACTGCAACTTGGTTTCCAGCCTTGGAAAAAGGAGAAACCCCAGGAAACTGGTCTGATGCTTTGGATGGCTGCAAAGAGGAAAATGATTCCTCAGATCAAAGAGGAATTCATGAACAAGCCTGCAAAAACTGAAATGAAAGAGAGTCTACCCACCCCAGGGTTCTTGTCCTTAGGTCTCCAAATGGAGAAATGAGCATACAGGGGGCTACATTGCCATAAAGAAGTTAAAGGTATGCAGGAGTGTTTTGCGGCCAGGTTTGGCCACGGCTGTGTGTTTATTAAATTGCCTCTAGAACAGGGTAGCCATGTCCATGCTGCCTGCTGGAAGTGCTGTCTGGCCCATACTGTCTCCCAAATCTGGGGTACCTGCAGAACGAAGCTACTTCGGATGGACTGAAGCAACACCAGGGACCATCCTAACAGTCACGGTTCCAGTTCCCAGCCAGCCCAGAAACTGCCTCCTCCTTCCTTTGATCCAGTGGGAGGCTGGTTTGTCCTCATTGATCTGTGTGAGGGCAGGGGGATATTCCAGCTCTGGGACTTGTTGGACAATGAAGAGACTGAATATATCTAAAAGAGGGTGTTTGGGGCATTTGGTGTTATCTGGGAGGTGGTGGTAGGGGGTTCCTGTGGCTGCTCATCTCTCCCACAGTGGTGCCAGCCTTTCCTGCTGTCCGGCAGGTTTGTCATGGCACTGGTGCCTGGTGTGGGGTGTTGCGGTGAGCTGGCTGGCCTGTGGCATGGCTGGTGGGCTCAAGAACCTTGTGTATCTAACCAGGGCCTGTGATCATTTGGCAGGTTAATGGGATTGCTTCCCCTGCCCTCGGCTGTGTCCAGATCAGCATCTCAGCTTTAAACCAAAAGCCTTGAAATCAGCCTGTGAAAAAAAGTTTTGCTGCTGAATCTGGGACTTGCTGAATCTGTCTCTGCAGCAGGCACATGCCACAGGCACCCTGGCAGCTCTTTTCTGCCCAGCAGCACCCGCAAGCACAATGTCTGGCAGAGCTCCCACCTTTGCCTTGTCTGTAAATATTTGTATCCTTCCTTTGTCCACCAGCAGCCTGGTATTTTTGCAGGGAGAAGGTAACAGATGTTTGAAGAATTAATTTTCTGTGCAGCCTGTTCACAGGAGCTGTGTAGGAAGGCTTCTTGGTGGGACTGTGGCGTAGCAGAGTGGAGGAAGCAGCAGTGTTTCCTTCTGCTGTGTAATGCTGCCAAGGGGCATGATCTCAGCAATGTTCATCTGGGGATTAATGGGGCACTGAGCTTATCTAGCAACTGCCTGCAAAACAAGAGGCACTTTTGCCTTGAAGCACTAGTGCTTGTAGACTGCTACAAAGAACAGGGCTCTTCGTAAACTGAGGTGTCTAATCTCGCATCTTTTAATGCTTTCCTGAGTTAACCAGTTCCAGCGGTTACAGATTTACTGTTTCTTTTTTCTAAGACTCACCGTGGATCTGTGGTAGCCCGATTGCCCAGTGGCAGCCCAGGTGAGCAGACATCCCTCACTGGCACTCCTGCAGAGCCACGGGCCCTCTGGGATCTGCAACTTGCTGCTTTCCCTTCTACTCCCAGTGCAACGGGTGGGTTTCTGCTGTCATGTGGAGCAAAGGGAGACAGCGGGGCTCTGATCTGAGGCTCCCTCTGTGGTCTCAGCAGCCTTAATTTCTTGGAGGCCTTGCACAGCTGTCCCTGCCTGAATACCACCCTTGCCTCCATCGTGTGCATGAATTCATCAACACCGCTTTGGTTCCACAGCATGAGGGTCGTCACCCATGTGATTTCTGTCCAGCCTTGCCCCATCAGTGGCTGTGCAGTGGATTGGACCAGGGATCTGCCCTGGCTTAAAGTCCTCTTTCCTCCTGACAGGTCTTTTGTCATCCCCCCAAAACCCAGATATACCTTGTTCCACCGTACCAAAAAGTGTCTGATAGTTTTCAAACTGTGGTGGTCTCCTGATCCTGCTCTCAGAGGTGTTAAAAAGGAGAAAGATGGGGATGCAAGCCAGGCACAGTGAAAGCAATTAGCTTAATTTCTTCATGTCTAAACTGTAGAAGTTGTAACATATACCTTAAGGGCATATCTACATTGCAGTCTTTGGACAAAGCTGGTCTGAAACAGACTGGTGTGTGGACTGCTAATACCACCCTTGCAGCAGCCTGGAACACGTCAAGCATCCCAAGCAGGATGGCTGCTCTGGTGCTGATGTTGGGGGGAGCACTCTTTTATCGCATCCCTCTGAAGTGAAGCAAAGCATCCCTGCTTACATCCCTGGGCTAACTTCTGCCAGGGTCTGCTTGACAAGGTTTCATTTCTAGCCTTTTTCATGATGCTGCTCAGGAATACCTGCCCTCTCCCTGCTCAGCCAAAAGAAGCTTTTTGGGAAACATTTGCCAAATATTTCTCTTTGCAGCAATACAGGCTTAAGCAATGCTCCCTGTTCCTGCCTCCCTGTTTATCCACAACACCGGTTTGTGGGGCCAGCAGTAAAACGGAGCAGGGAACTGACCCAGGCTAAAAATAACCTGGCAAAACTGATGGCTTAGGTGTTGCTGCTGACACTGCTTGTGAAACCATGGCCATGGTCAGAGAAGTTAGGTGGACTTTCGAGAACTGCTCTAGGTTTCTGGGCACAGGTGTGTTTTGTCTGAAAAGCTATAAGGCTGGTATCAGAGAAGGGTTTTGAGAAATATGCTGCCACTTCTGCTGATGTGCCGCCTCTTGAAGGTAATAACAGTGTCTTTCAGAACAAGAAAGCCCCAAACCCTCCATCACACCCAGAATTGGCCAAAATGAGTGTGAGTGATGCACAAGCCCGAGTCTGATGTTGTTCCATTTTCTGATCAACTTGTTGGGGAGATGTTTGCCCTTGTTAGAGGGGTGTAACACTGGCATGGAGTCAGAAAGTTTTTCTTTTGACCTAGCAAAAGGGAAGGGAGTAGCAGAATGTAATTAGCCAGCATTAGCCCCCAAAGAGGCAGGAGGCAGCTGGCATTTTTACTGGTAAGTCCCTGCCTCCTCCACTCACGTGTTTTCAAGCTGTGTATTCCCACTTCCTCAGGAAGTGCTCATTCTTTTGACTGTAATAGCAGTTTTAGTAATGGCTTTGCTGGGTTGAAAGGAGGGGTACTGGTCGTTCAGTAAATGGGCTGTCACTCTTCTGGCTCAGTGCAGGACAGCCGACAGCTCTCTCTTGGCAAGTCCAGCCACAATCTGTCCACATCTCCTGCCTGTCTCAGGGCACTGGAAGGAAGATTTAAAAAAATTTTTTTTTTTTATTCTCTCCATTTTTCACCTTCCTTCTGGGTTCCATCAGGAGGGGAACTGGCTCTTCTCCCTTGCCTGAATGTGAGGAAGGACAGACTGGCCTGTGTGTGAAAGGTCCAGTCTGCACATCCTGCTACATGAGACAAGGCCAGTTTGTCTCCAGCCTGGTTGCACGTGTGGCTTGGTTCGTAGCCCAGTGAAGCCAAGCAATGCTCTCCCAGATGCAGCTGTGGCATGGCTGGAGGTGGTAGCATGCAGCAGGCTGCTCTGGGGGGTTGTACATGTGTGACTGCCCCAGGTTTGGCTCCCTCAACCACCCCTGCAGCAGGGCAATAAAACCTGCTTGCAAGAAGGGCTGTAGCCTTCGTGTGATTTGAAGAAATGGTAATTAGGGCCACAACAGCACTGTGTGGCACTCAGACGGAGTCCTGTCTGCTGTAGCATGGCATAGCTAAGCCACATCTCTGCCTTGACCAGAGGTTGGGTCTCAGCCTCACTTTATTTAGGATCAAAGGAAGCATAGAAACCCCTGGGAAGAGCTGGAAGTGCTATTGCCGCTCTCTAGCAGGTTCTCTTCCAGAGGAGATCCTGGAGTAAGCTGGAGGTGGTAACCTTTCCTCCTCTTGTTCTCTAGTAGGAAAACATGATAGTTTCCACCCAAGCTGGGCAGCATCTTTTAGTGTAATTGAGATGAGTTAATCCATTGCACCTCCGTAGGCCACATGTATCTGCTGTCTGGCACAGCCACCTCCACCTCTGGACCAGCCAGACCCACTGAGGGATGTCACAGTTTGATGTGGAGGACTGCACCTATTTCTTGGTTTTGTTTCCCTTGTGTCTTTCTCAGCTTGTTTGCTCTGTGCCCATCCTCAAAAAATGGTGGGGATGGGGGAAGTACAAATCTCTTGGCTACTTGCATCTCATGTCAGTTCTTCAGTGTTCACAGGAGGCTTGGTTTTACTCCTGAAAGGGAAAGTGTTGGGAAAGCCCCTTCCCTCCACACACCACACCTTAACATCTCTGCGTGTCTTCAGAGGAGAGATGGGATTTCCTGAGGACCAGAAGGGAGTTAGGTGCCTGAGCCTCACTGATGGGGACATAGTGTCTGCCTGCCTTTGGCCTGTTTCAGTTGCTCATCCATTTGGTCTGTGGTATATTTGGAAAACCAGGCCTGTAACATGGGTAGAAATTCAATTCTGACCTCTGTGGGCTTTGCACGTGGCCAGCAACAACTAGAACATGTTCCCTGCCTCGGTTACAGGTAAGGAGTAAATTGCTGTGTATTTTCTGCCCTAGCAGATGGTTGGTGAACATGTGCTTTTTGACCAATGAAAACATCTCAGCCCTGACACCAGCCATGTCCTCGGTTTCTCAGGATGTTGTGGCATTTTGCTATGAGCTGCCACCACCCGCTCCAGCCATGGCTGTGCCTGAGATCCCCACAGAAATAGCTGCCATGTTTCTCCCCGGAGGCAGAAGTATTTCAGTGCTGGGCAAAGAAACCTTGTGTCAACAGCTGCCATGCTCTGCTCTCTTCCAAAGGCTACCAATTAATTCCTTACAACATGATCCATCTGTTCTGAGCCTGTAAGCTGCTTGAGATAGGGGCTGTCTTTGCCATGCATGCTTGAACAGTGCTGCAGAAAGGGGTCCTGGCTTCAGGCACGATGACAAGGAGAACGTTAAACTTCTGCTGAAGCAGCTGTGAGTCCTGGCACACCGTAGGCTGATGAAGCTGTTAAGGGAAATGGAATATTCTTGTCCTTTTGACCATGTGCAGAAACCATCACAACTGCAGAAGTACATCTAGTTGGTTTAGAAATGTTTTGCTATCCCCTTGCACAGCTGCTGTCTTAGCATCTTGGGTAAGGCTAAACCACGTAGGTCTTTTTCATGGTGTTTTTTTACTGTCATATTTCAAGTTTCTCAGGCTTTTCTGGAAGTATGTTGGAGGAGCTAAGATTTGTCTGTTTGTCTGCATGGTCCTCACTTAGCCATACTGCAAGGCCCTGCTCTCCTGAATGAAGTGAGGGTAATGGTGCTGCTTATCACATGGCAGATCCTGTGCCTTCTCCTGTCCTTTGCGATGTTCGTGCCCTGGGCTGGAGGCTGTGGTTTCAGGGCTCCTGGTAACCACATCAAAAAATACCCCAGACCTGTGATGCAAGGCACTAATGACCAATGCAAACTCGCTTTTCTGGTTCAGATTTGTTAAATATTTTTGCCAGGCTGACTGGAGAGCCTTGTGCCACATCAGGAGATGCCTGTCTCCATGCCCTGCTAACTGCATGTTGGACTGTGTACTGCCTGTTTTCCTGCACAAAGACAGCATAAACTCCATCACCATGGCTAATTGGGTAGAAATTAGATGTTCTGCTTGTGCAAAACCAAGATGAAATGTATGCTGTTGAGTAGTCTGGTGCGCAGATGCTATATTTCTGACGGTGGAAGTGTAGCCTGAGCGTTCAGATGCCCTGCCTGTGTCTTGGCACAGCCTGCTGGGATGGGAGACCGGGTGTAATCCTGTTTTGGGGCAGTCAGTGCTGCTCCATCACTGGGTTGTCTGCACTGCTGGGAGTGCAGGTGCAGATGCTGATGTGGCTCAGCTGAGATGTGGTAATTCCCTAAGTCTCCACAGTTTGTAGCATCTGAAATCAATTGTTTCTTTCACTGTAAAATTGTTGCTACGTAATTTCACTTTGCAGCTTTCCAAATAGGCACATCTGTCAGATTTTGATGTTTTCAGTGTTTTGTTATGTGGTAATTTCTTTTTATTAAGAACAGGCCTTTTACGAACCAAGCATCTCAACCACCATCTCGGTTAAAAAAGTACTTCTCAAGGTCAGCTCACCTGAAGTCATTTTGGGGAATGCTTTAACTTAAGGATGGCATACAAAGCCCCCCAGTATCTATGACTGTAAAAATGTGACCAGCTTTCGTCACTCTCCAGGCAGTGGCAGAGAGATGATGTGATCTGCTTTGCTTTCATCCTTGGCTTTGCCTGTATGGATAATTTAACCTGTATTCAAACACTAGAAAAAAAATGACCTAGGACACCTGCATATACATAAAACTCGAGTCCCACAGCTCATGCTCTGACCTTCCCTTTGCTCTCCAGCCCAGTGATCTGGCATGCCACATCATCCTATGGGAGCGTGAGGAGGAGGGGAGGGCAGGGGAATCTCTTAGCAATATTATGCTCATCAGAAAGTCAGTCCCTGCAGCCAAACTTACACCAGTGAACTCTTTGCCAGCCCCGTGGGCAGGCTTAATGCCTAGGTCATGTGGCATGGATGCAAATTTAGTGCACTTGAAAACTGAGCTAAGCTGGAGGGCTGTACAGTAAGCCCATGGAGACCAGCTGTTGTGGCAGTGCATGAAGGAGTAGGAAGGAAAAAAACCACTCTTTCCTTGTTTCAGAGAGAGAAGAATCTCTCCTTGTGTTCTGTGTAGGGTTCCGCTGTGTGAGGAACTGTGGGGCTGCATGTCAGTCTGTGGTTTGTATCACAGGATCAAGGTGGGAACAACCGTCTCAGCTATAGCCCTGAAAGGATGGAAAATCCCAAGCCTTTGTTTCCCAGGGGTACCTAATACGTGTCCTGGGCTTTCCGACCAGCAGGCAAAGTGATAGTGAGAGGCTCCAGTGCCACTGGAGGAGAAGCTGAGGGCCGCTTGGATATGGGAAGGGTTAAGCAGTCTGGACACGAGGAATGATCTGTGGTGTTCCTTCTGTGATTCAAAGAGGCAAAAATGTGCCCTCCCTCTCAGATGCTTCCTTCTGTCCAAAAAAGGCTAAATGGGCTCAGTGAAAAAACAGCAGAGGCATTCCTCATATTCCTTGGAGTAACTGGATATAAAAGCCTGGATTTAAAGGGGTAGCTTGCAGAAAATTAAATGACTGAAAGGAATTCACCTTCTGCAGGAAAGCTGGCTGTGGTTTCGGTAGTGAAGGATAAGCTGGGCACTAGCTAGAGAAAGACGAGGCTGTGTAAGAGATAGGTATTAACAAACACAGACAAGTCATTAGTCATCACAGATTATTAAACACAGGAGGCCAGTTTGTCTTCTTTATTTTATGAGGGACGGCTTACACGCACAGTAATAGCCACAGGACTCGCCTGGTTTTGCAGCAGCTCCCAAGCACACAGGTTAATGGCATCGAGCCTGATCCAAAACCCGTTCATGTCAACAGGAGACTCTCCCCTGACTTTCAACGCGCTTTGGAGCATGACCAAAGTGAGTTTAATAAGCTCTTTTAATATATCCTGTGCTCCTTCTGCAGCCAAACAGACTGTGTTGTCTTCTCTGGGCCAGGATTGCAGGCACTTACTATGCCATTTGCTGGTAGCGGTCTGCGTGTTGTGAAACACGTGAGGGCTGGTTTGCAAAAACACCTCCGTGCAGGGAAAAGCCATCTCTGCTCCATCACTTTCAAAGCCCCTGAGGTCCCTCTGCCACCCAGCAAAGAGTCACAGGGGTGATCTGAGGCCTGAATGACAAGGAGGGGGAAGAAAATCTTTAAAAAAGAAAGGAAAATTAAGGAAGAAGCAGGAAGGGAGGCTGAGGATGATTGCCAACGTCAACATGACGTGGAAGGGAAGGATCTCTGGCTGACAGTCACTGTGTTACGGTCCGTCCTTCCTACCTCCAGCCAGCTGGAGATGAGAACAGCATGGGGCACGTCTTTATGACGGGTGGATTGCTGCCTCCTCCTCCCATCTGGACCAGAGCTGGAGAGAGGTCCACCCCGCTCTGCTCGTTGCTCAAAAGCAGGACTTCAAGGTGGCTGGGCTATGAACAGGGCTACCCTTGTCCTAGGGGATGAGCAGGAAGGTCTCTGTAGGCCAAGGATCCTACTCAGGCTGCTCATATCAGCTACTCTGGAAAAAGAGTAGGGTGAGGTCTGCCACGTGTCAGGCTTTGCTATCAGGCAGACATTGGACACCTGTCCCATCAGACTCCACACCCCTGTGGGGAGGATGATGGCTTCTTTTCAGATCCCAGTTCTGCTTGAGGTGGAGTTTCCCACTCCCATGAGAGTGCCTGAGCTGCCAAAGAGGTCTTGGTTGACCAGAGCATCCCTAGTGAGCATGGGTGAGACCGCATGAGAAGTAAAGATTAGGGGAGAAAATAGGGGAAGAAGGAAAACATTCAATATGGGGGTTGGAGGAGGTGCTCTGGGGTGTGAAGAAAGTTCTGGTCACTTTGGGTGAGAGTTTCTTATTTCCCTTGGGCAGAATGACTTTCTGGGTGAGCAGGATGCAGAGGACCAGGTTTCTTCATCCCTGAAGTCAGGGCTGACTTTGTTTGGATGTTTATGTCTAGGAGAGAGCTCCCAGCTGGGTATCCTGAAGAGAGATAGCTGGGGCAGGGGGGAGTGGTGTCCCTCCTTAGCTGATAAGTGCCTTTGTGGGCTAAGGATTAAGCTCTTCACCTTGGTGGCTTCTGCAAATGCCAAGCCTGGGCAGCTCATTCTCCCTTGCAGTGCCTGAGCAGAAAAGTTGCAGTTTCTCAGCATCAAACCTGTGTCTGTTGGTGGCTTTTACCCTGCAAAACTTGGTCGCTTGTGCAGGAAGCCAGACCCAGGGCTGCTGTGCTGTAGGTCCTTCCCCACTATCTGCTGGCTAAGTACAGCTTTTAGGGGTGTGTGATGGAGCTGGGTCTTCTTGCTGAAGGGTCCTACTGGAGCATCTCAGGAGGATTGCAGTCCCTCGGTCACATTGCATATGGCTTGCAGATGCCTTGGGAGCAGACTGCATCCATCCAACATAGGGAGTGCTCTCTGTCCTGGCTCCTGCATGCTTGCTAATTGGTCCTGACATCTTGATGAGGACTTCATGCAAGGCTGTCAGGAGTGGTTACTGATGCTTGGCAGTGCTTCCATGCTGGTTCTTCATGAAGGCTGCAGGTCAGGTCCTTGCAGGGGGCTCAGCCAGGTGAGGACTGTCAGGGTGTCAGTGCCTGGCAGTTCCCTGAGCAGTTTCCCATCTGACTTCTGCGTTTATTGTGTGCCTGGAATTTAATATATATATGCAAGCCTGTTTCTAAGGAGAGGTGTTAAAAGTTACTCCCCTGAGCAGCAGTGGTTGGCTTGACTTTTTATTACTGGGGAAAGGAAAGAATCGCCACCAAAATCAAGTATTTTTTAATGTACACTTGATTACTAAGTGCTTATCTGGAGCAAGCTTAAACCACCTGAGAAACCACCCCCTCTCCACTAACAAGTGCCTGGCTCTAAGTAGCATAGACCACCCTACAAAATCTCCTAGATCATTCCTATTAGGTGAAGCATTGCCCAGAGGTGGGAATACCCACATGGCTTTGCTGTGGAGCACAGCCAGCCCCGACAGGGTTATGAAGTTAAACAGGAGTGCGTTTAAAGGGAGGGAAAGGATATGGTTTGCCTGGGCTTTTCCTTGCAAGGAAATGCTGTTTGAGAGGAGCCCTGGGAGAGACAGATGCCAGGACTTGGGGAGCAGGATGCAGTGACTGCCAGAAGCTGCAGAGGGGGAAGGACTGTAGCGAGGTTAATTTGGACCTTGGGCAAGTTAAAGGCTCAGGGCTGATGGGAGGGCATCAGGGGGTGATTTAGCTGGCTGCTCTGCTCTTGAGTGCCTGCAACACATTGCAGTGCTGTTGAAGAAGTTTATTCAATGGCAAATCCTGGTTCGGTCCACCCAAAACTATCCAACTTAGATTTGCCAGATGTATTTCAGGGGAGACCATTCCCAGCTGGCTGAGATGGAGGGCCTAAGGGATCTTCAAGCAGGCTCGCTGGCACGCGTGCAGCTGGAGATCCCCAGCTAGGGCCAGCGTCCCCAGGGCTCAGAGCAAACAGTGGAGCTGGGGACTGGGAAGGGGTGGCTGAGCCAAGAGCTGTGCCAAGAGTCCCAGCCAGCCCGGCAGCTTCCCAGCGCTTCCTCCCCATTGTGCCTTGGTGCTCAAGTGCATTGTGGGCTGCATGGGCAGAGCATCCTACTGGGAGGAGGGAATTGCTGGCCCTTGGAAAGCAAAGGGAAGCCTAGTTGTCGTGGTTTAACCCCAGCCAGCAACTAAGCCCCACACAGCTGCTCGCTTACTCCTCCCCAGCAGGTGAGGGAAAGAATTGGAAGAGTAAAAGTGAGAAAACTTGTGGGCTGAGATAAAGACAGTTTAATAGACAAGCAAAGCAAAACAAGGAATTCATTCCCCACTGCCCATGAGCAGGCAGGTGTTCAGCCATCTCCAGGAACGCAGGGCTCCACCACGCTTAATGGTTACTTGGGAAGACAAATGCCATCACTCCGAACATCCTCCCCTTCCTCCTTCTTCCCCCAGCTTTATATGCTGAGCATGACGTCATATGGTCTGGAATATCCCTTGGGCCAGTTGGGGTCAGCTGTCCTAGCTGTGTCCCCTCCCAGGTGCTTGTGCCCCCCCAGCCTGCTCGCTGGTGGTGTGGGGTGAGGAGCAGAAAAGGCCTTGGCTCTGCGTAAGCACTGCTCAGCAGTAATGAAAACATCTCCGCATTATCAACACTGTTCCCAGCACAAATCCAAAACACAGCCCCGTATTAGCTGCTATGAAGAAAATTAACTCTATCCCAGCCAAAACCAGCATACTAATTTAAAATAGCTTTGTTGGTGAGACCCTTTCCAGCCCATGTCCCTGCAAAATCAGCTAATTCAATTAAGAAAAAAAAAAGGGGGGGAGGGGGTATGGTGGTGGTGAAGGCCTGGTTACCTAAGCCTGAGGGTGGGTAGAGGCACAGGGCTGCCCCGTGGTCACTGGTCAGGCAGGGGAGAGGCAGTGCCTGGTGCTGCTCCATGTGAGGCTGGCCAGGGGCTGAGTCAGAGCAGCAAGAATCTCCAGGATGCCCCGATGTGCCCAAGGTACCCATCCACTGTACAGAGGGAACCAGCCAGCCCCTGGCAGGAGAGGGGAGCCTCTTCTCTCTGCTTGACAGCAGCAGGACTTTGCTTTTTTTTTTTTTTTAGGAGTCTGACCCCTTCCCTTTATAGCTTTGGAGCTTTTGCGTCAGTATGGCTGAAATGTGCTCCGCTGGCCTACCCTGGCACGAGAGGCCGAGCCATTTCAAGCACTGCTCATCCCTTCAGAGCCTTCTGCTTGCTGGTCAAGACCACAGGCTTTCCTTTGAGAGCACATAGATGTTGTTCAGCTCAGCACACACAAAAAAGCTGGAGCTGATCTGCCTGCTGTGACCAGGGAGGACAGTACTAAAATCTGTGATGCTTGTAAGAAGAACAGGACCTGTGGGTGAGTCCAGGTGGGATCATGGCATGATTAGCCAGTGTGTCAGACAAAAAAAACATTTCTTTGTCTGAGAATGCCCACAATACCTATGGAGACAGAAATGGAGCAAATTTGGCTTCAGTACAGGGCAGAGGTGTGGGAAGCCTTCATCAGCCTGCACAGCACTGATGCCAGTTTGCAAATTGGTCCTTGGTGCTTGCCCTGGGTTTAGACTTCCAGGACATCAGGGTGATGCTGGCTGAGGCTCTGCTGTCAGTATGCCTTGAACAACCTGGAAGAGAAATGGAGAGGAAAGGCAGAGTCAGGAAGACAAAAAATAGATGGAGAGGATGAATCTCCTGTCTGCATTGAGTCTTTTTTTCCTGTGCTGAAGTTATTTTTCTCTTAACTTGCAGACTTCTAAGCTGTTTGGACTGTCTTTCCCCTCACCCCCTGTTTTTTCTTATTAATCTAAAAAGGCAATTGCTAAGTGAAACCAGCCAGTTGGGACAGATTTAGGAGTGTGACTCAGCCTTCACAACAGCGAGTACCCAGGGCTCCCAGCTGTTGAACTTGTACAGCTGGGTGCAGGTGAGGTGCTCAAGGGCTTTATTTTTTTGGCCACAAGTCTCTTATTTCCCTCAATTTTAAATTGGTTGCTGCTTTTTCCAGCTGGTGCTAACTGGCCTTTAAGGGAGTGTGTACCTGGATCACGGACATGGGCGGGGTAAAGAAGTTGGGAATATGTTTCTCTAACCCACCTCATATTCCTCGTTCTGAGACGGACCCTTTTCCCAGCTTTATCCTGCCTTTTATTTAACTTTTATATTGCTAAGATTTAAGAAATGGTAGACTGAAATCAAGATGTGTATCTCTAGCTCTCCTCCCTGTCTGTTAATGATACGGATCAAATCTCTGCAGGAGGCTTGCATTTACCCTTAGGGAATTGTGCTGTGCTTTTCAAAGGAGCTAAGGAGAACCAACACCTTGATTCCTTGGGCACCAGTAAAGCCCCTGACCTGTGAGCATCGCTTTGCTGCCAGCTCAGAGTGTCAAAAAAAGAAGGACTCGGAATCATAGAAGTGCTTTAAAAACTTGAAAAAGTGCTGAGACCCACTTCTTACAATTCTTTTCTCTGTGGGCAGAAGACTGTATGTCTCTTGTATTCGTGCTGCTTGAGACAACAGTGGAGATTTCGTTGCAGTCCCGACTCTGGATGCTGAGTCTTTGAGGGAGAAGCCCCCACCCACTGTGAGAGTTATGAGTGTTGCAAGCTGGAAAATATCTTCCACTTTCCTCCTCATCTTGTAAAAGGAAGCAGGTAGTAACCCTTGCTTCTTTCCTTATGTCAAAAAGAGATTTGAAAGGGGTTTGTGGTGGAAAATACAAACCCGAGGAAGATTTCGCATGACCCCTTCTATGTGGCTGCCCCTTTCCCTGGCAGACCTGGATCTTTTCCACAATATTTCCTATTTGCATCTCTGGGAAAAAAGCAATGACTTAAGGCACACGTTTTGGCTGTCGCAGCGGTTAGTGGGGCAGGTTTCCCCGCGTCAGCCCCAGCCCTTTTGCCGGCGCTGGGCTGGCAGGCCTGCGTCGGGGTGATGACTCAGTGCCTGGCAGAGGCAGGGAGGACAGGCGGCGGCCCCCAACCTGCGGCCAAACAGGCTCGGCTTTGTGCTGGACAGCTTAAAAGGAGCTTTATGACTCCTCTCGGCACGGCGTGAGCCCCGGCTCCTGCACAGGCCCCTCTTTGTGGGGGGGGATGACGTGGTCCCAGGGTGGAGGCAAAGCTGGGCGGGAGGTGGGGAGCAGCCCTGATGGCGGGGTCCCTCGAAGGGACCGAAACCAGGAGAAGGTGAGAGCCGGGATGGGGAAGCAAGGCCCCTGGGATGCTTAATTCTCATCACATCTGAGGGGAGGTAGGTGCCCTAAGGGTATGCCAAGGGTCCAGCTCAGCCCTGAGTTGACAGTGGTCCCTGAACAGGCACTTCAGAGTCACCGGGTGCATTGTTAGGCACTGAAGACTGCAACTCTTGCGAGCTGGTGTCAGAGGTCCCAGAAATGATGGGGAAATATTTAGGAAAGCACACCTTGCCAAGAGTCTCCTAATTACATGCAAATAGGCAAAATTTCAGCTCTGCAAGGTTTTTGTTCACACTTCCGCTGCTTAGTTTCACGTTAAAAAAACCACCAAACCCTCTGCAGCTGCTTTCTCTCTCGGGTGCAGGGACAACTGGATGAACAATTGTTTTTACAGTTTGGCTTTCAAACCAAAATACCAATTTTTGTTTGCCTGAACTAAGCAATTTCTGGATTACTCTTTCTGGAGATGGTTTCTCACTCTTTTCTCATCTATTTACTTCTGTGGGTAACAAGAAGTTACCCAATGCCTCTGCCCAGGTGGCATGGCTCACATATTCGTGCAAGGTGCTTTGTTAGGAAACCCAATGGCCAGAGTCCCTCTCGCTGTCTCCCATGCTGGCCGTGAGCACATTAATCTCTCCCTCAGCCTCACCAGGCAGACATCTGCTGCTGTTTTTCCAGACAGTGTCATGCTGGGGTGATAAAACACGGAAGCTGCCTCTACATCTAAGCTGCCTCTTAAGACCACCTAAGCCCACCGCTGCAGTCGTGCTACAGAGGTAGCAAATGCTGAGACCCACCATGCAGCCTGCATTACACAGTGCCAGAGGGTCTCCAGGAGGGGGGTTACTTCACACTGCTGCTTCTCTCCTTCCTCAAGGGCTGGACTGCATCAAGTCATTGTGATACCTGCCTGTTGATGGGGCTTATTGCAACGTAGGTGCTGGAAATGTCACTTCTGCAGCTTTTGTCTAATTTTGCTTGAATTCCACTAAGCTCCACAACAACTCTCAGGCAAGAAACTAAAATACAAGAATTTTTAAGCACTGTTTACAACCAGCCTGCTCCCCTTGGTGCACTACTCCAGTTTTAGTGCTCCGTCACTTCTGTGGTATCACCTCAATAACTGCAGGGTGTTTGCATGGTAGAAAGCCTGAAGTGACACAAGATGAATCCGGCCTTAAACATGCATAGAAACAGCTGAGATGATTGGGTAATTTGTCTTCTAGGTATAGAATCATAGAATCATTTAGGTTGGAAAAGACCTTTAAGATCATTGAGTCCAACCATCAACCATGCCTACTAAACCATGTCCTCAAGTGCCCTGTCTACATGCTTTTTTAATACCTCCAGGGATGGGGACTCCACCACTTCCCTGGGCAGCCTGTTCCAATGCCTGACAACCCTTTCAGTAAAGAAATTTTTCCCAATATCCAATACAAACCTCCTCTATCACAACTTGAGGCCATTTCCTCTCACCCTATCACCAGCCACCTGACAGAAGAAACCAGCACCCACCTCACTACAACCTCCTTTCAGGTACTTGTAGAGAGCGATAAGGTCTCCCCTCAGCCTCCTTTTCTCCAGACTAATGCCAGGTATACCACTGAGCCTGAAGACAGGTCTGCCAGGTGTTATGGCAATGCTTGTGTGATAACAGCAATGATTATAGCAGCCGTGCTGAAGTCTGCCGGTGCCAGGCGGGAGTGGGAAGCACTGGCGATCTGCAGGTTGAAATACTTCTGCTTACAAATCCTGAGCATGAGCTGGGTTTCGTGTCCTCCCCGTGCCCTGCAGCTGGGTGCAACAGTGATCGTAGCATGGACCTGGGGGTGGATCTGCAACAATGCTCTGAGCCAGTGGCTGCGTGGAATCCCAGACCCCCAAACTCACGCATAAGCCACTCTGCCAACTTCATGGCATACTTGGATTGGAGCTCACGTCTGCACTTAGGGGCTGGCCTGGATGCTCATGTACACCTCCAGCTCCCAGCCACGCAGGTGGTGTCCCAGTCGGTGAGTCCTTTCCTTAAACCAAGCATTTTGCTCAGAGGAAGTATGAATAACAAAGATAATCCTGATATGACTTAAAAGAGAAAGGCATATGCAGGGCTAATGGAGAAGGTAACAAGCTACTGTGTGAACAGTCATGTCATATCCCTCTGTCCTTCAGATGCCACTATGTCACAGACAGGAATAATTGTGGGTGCATTAGGATGGCTGGGGAGTCCAGCAGCAGACAGTGGCAGCAGAGGTGGCTGCTCAGGTCTCGGTGCAGCTGCTTGATTACCCCGGTGGCGGATCTGTACATGTACCAGCAGCTTTGGGGGCATTTTCACGCCCCAAATCACACAACATCTGACTCCAAGGGCCAGCTCTTGCACCAGGAGAGATGGGTGCAGAGCTTGTCATGCTGCCAGACTCACAGCAGTGTACGAGCTGGTACCCATCCAGGAGGTGATGTACAAACATGCTTGCAGTTGCACGGCTGGACATGGCACCCACGCTGTTCCCAAGCTGCTGCATTACCAAATTTACACATCCTGAGCCTCTTCAGGGAGCAAACCTGGATGGGCAGAGTGGTGCTCAGGCATGCAGGAACAAAATTGTACGGGGCTCTCCCCTTCTTTAGGGTTTACCTGGGTAACCTTCCCTGGAGCTGCACCAGGCGCATCAAGCTTGTCAAGCTTTGGTCGGACCACCCTGTATATACAGGCTCTAACATACAGGGGAGATCCTGGGACGTCCTTCTGTCTCAGGTTAGTCCTGATGTTTCTGGACCAGATGGAGTCCATAACCAAAAGTTTTGCCCCAAGCCCATGTTGGAGACACCAGCCCCAGAGTGTTTGAGGTCAGCAGGATGGGACCACCTCCATTTTCAGGCCCGGAAATCCTGGTGCTGGGCCATCTCTCAGCATTTTTGAGAGCTTTTTTAGAGAAATAGCTATTATATGTGGGCCTCTGCCCAGAAACCCATGCAGCTGTAGGGCTGGGAGGAACCGGAGCACCTGAAACTGCTGCAGAAAAGCACAATGCTATTTTTTAAATGCCCCCTTCATTGCAGATTATAAGCTAAAACTTAAAGTGAAAAAAGATACACAATAACATGCCCCTTTTAAGTGGGAAATAGCTCACTAGCAGTCATATGGGGATGCTAAAGCCAGGCCAACAAGTAAATTAATACAACTACTAGCCACTTTTTTAGTTCTTGAAAGTGGCAGGGTATATTTTTAGCACCAGGTTTTCATGTGTTTCAGGTCCGAAACCAGCTCAAAGCTGAAAGTCAAGCCTGCTTCGCCGAGCCCTGTGGCTGCGCTTGGTCAGCCAGGCATTAAAAAAGAAAAAAGCCACATAGCTGGAGAATTCAAACAAAACCTGGTGCAAACCTCATTTACTGGGAAGATGAGGCAGGGCCAGGGAAAAAAATGGTTAATGGGGCATTTTGCTGCTCTCACACCTCCATGTTGAGGAGGGTTTGGAGGGATTTAGTGAGAATAAATGCCTGGCTCCTACAGCAAAGTGGATCACAGCTCCACCAGGGCAAGTACCATCTTGTGGCTCTCGATTTAGGTGGTGCACGGAGTCTGGGTGATGAAAGCTGAGCTCTTGAGAAAGGAGAGAACTTTGAATCTGGCACTGTGAAATGGCTTGCCTTTGCCAAGCTATATGGGGGAAATGACTGACTTTTGTGAGAGATATTTGTGAGCAGGTCTGTCTTATAGGTTCCTCTCTCTGAGGAGCGGCATTTGGGCTTGTCGCTGTCTGTGGCACAGATCTCAGTTAAACTAATCCTGTAAAAATGCTGCAATATCCTCTTAATTCCTTTTAAACCAGACTTTCCTCAGGATAGCCGCAGCAGAGCCCTGAATCCATGCTGGTTGAATGAGCTGTGCTGAGATGCTGGGTGAGGAGCTGGAAGGGCTCGTGGGTCTTCTGCTGTCCTGCCACACTGTGACGGGGCAGTAAATTTGGCTGGAGGGCCTCTTGGATGGCCAGGCTTATTTTTCTATATGAAAATTTACAGGAGGGGAAAAAAAAAAAGCAACCTTAAAACTTCTCTCTCCCAGCAGAGCAAGCAGTCACTTGGGGCATATGCAGGTGGTTCAGCCAGGTTTGCTGAGTCAGGAGGCAAGACATAAACTCCTTCCCACCAAGTCTCAGGTTTCAGTAAAAGGCTTTCTTCTTCTTCATGTCATGAAGGACATTTCCCTCAGGTGAGAGCACTGTGTCATGCAATTTTGCAGGCCTCCCACAACAAAATTTAGAGGGGAGGAAAATTCCGCCTGTTTCACAGGTCCTGTTGTAGCAAAAGGTCTACACCCAAAGTGATATTCCTGCATTGGGATCCAAGGCTGCTGGTTTTCCTTCGGGGTGGGCTGGAAGAAATCCCAGAGGACTTAGAAGGAGACAGGGAGGGAAGAGGCAAAGAGAAGATGGAGAGAGACAGAGAGCCTGTTTGAGATGTTGAACAGGCTATTGAGCATGTCAAAACCATGTTTCCTGGCATCCTGCATAAACCTCCCATGATTTTACAGGGACCATATCCACAGTTTATCAGCAACAGTAGTTTAAGTACAACCCTGAGAGTGCTCTGGTCCCTCATGCTCCTGTGAGCACAACCTCACACATCCTGAGGGCAAAGTCACACATGCATCGGCAGAGCAGGTCCAACAAAGCAGGGCTGTCATCCCATGAGCAACCTCATGTCCTGCTGCCATATGGACCAGGGCTTTCACCCAAAGGCTTGTTCCTGAGTGTCTCACTCAGCTGGTTCCCCTCTGCTGCGAGAGTGCTAGCCAGAAGATGCATTTGCCCCTCAATGTGCTTCAGATGCTTTAAGAAGCTGGGCTGAGCCTGGTCAGGGTCGGAAGGAGGGTTGGAAGGAATGTGGCCAGGCGGGTTTCTGGTGGCCATCCCCAAAACGGGTGAGATGTAGGTCAGACGATGCCAGGAGATGGTGGGCTGTGGTGGTAGAAAGGTCACCTAGAGAAGCCCAGGAGGAGCGTGGCTCCTCCGCCTATGGAAAAGAGAGATGATAGCAGTATTTGAGGTAAACACTGTCTCCAGCTGATTTATGTCACTGATTCCAGCTCGCTGACCCTAGACAGGCCTTTCAGGGAAAGTCTAAACATTAACAAAGCAAGCGGTGTGCACACAGCGGGGCAGCTCAAACACAAAGCGTGGGTGGTATGCTGAAGGGCATTCATACACAGACATGGCAGAGGGGGTTCCTGCCCGACGCTGGAGGTGCAGTGTTCAAGGCTGCCTTGTATCAACTCATCAAATATTTGTTTGCATCTGTGACCTTCAGACATTCCCATCATGGGGGTGATTTTGGCTGCAGGCGTGCTGGCAGCCACTTGGAATTTCAGCATGGGCCTGTGAGCAGCGCAGGATGGACATTCCTCTCACAAAGTTTAATTTCAGCTGTACCCAGTGCCAGGCCCTGATAAAACTCACCCCTGCCCTCGGGGCAAGGCTCTCACTAGCACCCTTTTTTTCTAAAAGTTTTTCCTAAGCAAAGGTGGTGCCAGGGGAACCTCTGTGCCTATGTGATCCAGGCTTGGCCATCCCTATTGCCAGCTGGCAGAAATCACTGCCGCTCTGAACATCAGTATGGAGCAGTGCTTCACCCCTGCTAGGCACCCCCTCTTTCTCCTAGCAAACAGAGGGCAGACTCTCCTTACTGATGCAACATGGTAGCCAAAGTTTTCTTGTTCAGTTCAGTGCAACAAAAGTACAAACCCTCTCATGATGCTTTATGGGCAGGTGAACACCTCTACTCCCTTCGGATGTCTTGCTTGCCCCTGAGGGAGAATTTGGAGTAAGTGGGACACAGCTGTTATGGTAAAGGTCCTCTCATTGACACCTAGGGAAAAGGCATCCTTTCTCCTGAAAGGTGTCTTCCCTTCACGCAGATTTTTGTGCTTTTTGAAACCGAGCTTCAGACTTTCACATCTCAGGGACATGGCCCCACTATGCACAGGTAGTGGCAAGGTACGGGACAGGCTTTTCTTGGCAGTGGCTTCTCTTAGGGGCTGACTGATCCTCACTGTGAGTGTGCCTGCTTCCTTCTCTGTTTACCAAGTGTAACCTGCAATTCTTCCTAATTACAGCAATATTCCCTGCTGCTTATAGACATTTGGGCAGAACCATTTCTGCACTTTTCACTAGCTAAATGTTGCATTGCTAGCTAGACTATTTCCTGGTAATATTTTTTTCTGTGTTTCTGAGGAAGCTTCCCCTTATCCTAGACCTCTCTTCTTCCTAGCTCAGGGCTCCCTTCCTCAGCCTGGCTTGCTCTTGCCCCTGGGCAGGGTGCCCCAGCTCTCTTGCAGAGTAGCCTTGCTGATTTGGTAATCTGCTTGCTTGCAGGCTTCTTTGAACTCAGTCACATCTTTCTTGTCCACTCTGGGTTTGCCTGTTCCTTTGTAGCACAGAAAGGGAACGAGCTTAGCAACCGGTGATGGCTGCGGCTACCGGCAGTGAGGTGGTTCTTGTTTCCACTCCTGTTTCCTCTTTCCAGAAAGGCAAACTGCTATAACTGGGCTGTCAGTGTCTATGGGCAAAGGCCAGGATTTGGGCTGGCTGTGTGACTGTATGAAGGCTCTTGCTCTATGTGCCATTTCCTCATGGAAATATCAGCAATGGCTCTACAGATCTCTGGTACTCAAGACTTCTGGCAGTGTTGACCAGCATTCAGTTGTTTTTGTGCTCTGCTGTTGAGGTGCTGGTTTTATATAAACACCTTTCCCAACCCTGGAGGGTGCACCTTTTCCCCAGGACTTATATTTAATAGAGCAGCTGGGCAGAGAAAAAGGCAATGATGCACTACAGTGTTTTCTGGTATACCCACATGAACAAGGGTCCGTGCTGGGCACAGGCTGGACCTGAATCTGGAGAACCTGCCACAGGACCTTTGGATGTGATTTGTTTTGGGCAATGGCTCAAATGACACAATTTGACACAGCACTGTACAGCCCACAGATGAGTATTTTTCTGTATTTGAAAATGCAGCTCTTCTCCCTCTCCTACTCCCCTTCTTAAGCTACCCCCTGTGGCTTGACTTCAGTCAGTCCCTCCTCGGCAAGGGAGGAGAAAAGCGACTCTTGCCCCAAGGGAAGCTGCTGCTAGCAACTGAAGGCAGCTCCTTGGCTAGTGCAAGCATCTTACCAAAAGATTTACAAAAATAGTTTTGATTCAAACTTTTCATGCCTTTCAGGAGTTGTAGGGTAGGTGTCTTCTTCTCCCCATCTTTCTGGGTGGCTGAATTCTTCTGGATGACCACATCTTCCATGAGGTGCTTTGCTGTTATCTCTGGGGAAGGTGCAATGCTACCATGAAGTCACTCATAAGAGTCCATCCTGGGAGATGAGGTATCTCTGTGGAGAACAGGGATAAGTGAGCATCAGACTATGAATCTTGCAAATCATGTCATGGTTGCAGTATGTTTTGTATCCACCTGCTTTGGAGTGTTAGCTGAAAGAGGTTTGGGGAATTTCCTTTTCCCATCAAAAAACACCTGGAACTCTCTACTAAGTGACAATTTTCATGCAAACATGCAGAAAGTGAGTTGGATACAAAAATTGTTTTTTATAGTCTTGCTAGCAGATTTGGATGGTTCTTGTGGGTTACAGACTGCACCCCATTAGTAGTCACTAATGACAATTTTAATCTGATAATGTGAACTTAACATCTGCCAGACAACGTTGGGCTAAGGGATCAGCTGACCTCTGGCTGTCCGTCTATACCCCTCCACATTTTGCAGGAGTGCCTCTGAAAGACAGGAGAAGGAAGGCAGGCAAGGAAACAACTATCTCCAGAAGCGACTCCAGAAATCTTGGCTCTGCCAGTGACCGCCATGAAAGACCGGTTGTTTGGCAGACCCCTGCCCGGCCGGCTGATGCATGGTTACTGTGAGGCTTCTGGAGACACACCAGTGGCTGCTAAAATAACATCAGTTCTGCATCTTCTTGCTTCTGGGTCATGGTGGTCCACCACAGGGACAGCATGGTGGGACAAATCAAGCAAGTCACATATAAATCTCTAGTTCTCAGTCACCCACCACTGGGAAGCCCAGGGCTGGTTTCAAGGCCAGGAGAAAGGAGGCCAGGGGTGAATTCACACTCAAATATGCCCCAGCACGAGATTGGAGTGAGGATGCCCATCAGGGCAACTGCGTGGATGGGAAGGGCTGAGTCCCTTTACCCAGTGGGATGTGGAGGTATGGTGAAGCAACATAGTCTTCCCCCTTTGCTTCCCTTCCTTCAGCAGCCTGCTCACCTGGAAACCTTTGCATTTCAAAAGATGCAGCCTCGGGGCCATGGTTCCCTAGACCTGCTGGTGGGGGCCATGGACACATGCCCATAGCCACCAAGCTTGCTCGGATTTCTTCCAGATGTGGCTGTGTTGCCAAAGGAGCATCGAGTGTCCCACGGGGAGATGGTGGACTTGATTTTGGCCAGTCAGCGTTTCACATCGCTTTCTCTGGCAGTCCCCAGTGTGCTTTGGCGTCACCTGGCCAGCAGCCTGATGGCAGCAGGCTCTGCCTTCGAGGGTGTGATGCACTGGGACAGCAGAAATGCCTGGTTCAGGGATGCTCCACAGCCCGGCAGCAGGGTTAGTATCACAGTTTTCAGGCAGCTTGCACCAACAGTGGGTCTGTCCTTCTGTAGCCTGGGGTGATTGGGATGCACCCTCCCAGGGAATCTGGATGTGCCAGGCTGGGCCCAGGAAACATCTCCATGCCACTGGATTTGCTTAGAGGCACTTCACCTCCATTACCCTGCGCATCCTTTCATTCCCTGTGTCTGTCTTCACGTTCAGCTTGGCTGCTGTCTCTGCTATGTGTGTTCGTAGTGTCCGGCAGAACAGGTTATCAGTGCCCATTCAGGTTGCAATGTGCTAATTCAAATGATAATAGGCAAGGCTCTTTTATTCAAGTGGGTAAAATTCCCTAAGAATGCTAGTGTCTTCTAATGTGTATATGTATTGCATCCCTTTGGAGACAGAGCTGTGCAGAAACATCTCGGGGGGGGGGGNTTACACTCACTTTTGTATACTCTGTGTGGCCCTTGATCTTTTTTTGTTTTAAACTCTGAACAGTGTCTGCTTGATGGATGTTTAACCTGTGTTTCTAAAAATATCCACGTCAATATACTGATCAGTCAGAGCTGCTGGAAGGTGGCATCTGGAATCATAGAATCACTGAGATTGGAAGAGACTTTTAAGATCATCGAGTCCAACTGTAAGGATGACTATCTCAGTGATCCACCATCAGCTTTTGCTTCATGTTCACACTCTCCATCAAGTAGGGTGTTGCTTTCTGTCTCTTGCCCCCAAACCACTGGGCTGTGCTATCGGCTTAATGCAGATTGGCTGCAGAGGTAGCAGTGGGATGCATTTGGCCCCTCTCTATGACATCCTGAGGTCTTGTACCTTCATGGTCATGTTACCATTCCCCTCAGGCCTCCTGGCTGGATGTTTGTGGTACATGCTGAGCGACATGGCCAAGCTGTGGCAGGAACATGAACCTGTCCTCCAGCGTGGTGGAGTCCACGCTGAGCCTGAGTCTTGTGCTGTCATCTCCTGCCACATCTGCAGGTCAGCGCTGCTCTCATTCAGCTCTGAAGCCATTTTCATTCAGGACATACCATGTGGGGCTTCACTTTCAGGGCTAGTACCTCAGTTTCTGGTATTGTGTCAGCTTGTGAGCTGAAATCCAAGATAACAATGAGCTTGATGGTATTTAGGGAGATGTTTGGGTAAGTACTTCTAGCTGCAAAGGAGAAGGATGATGTGCAAGTCTGACCCAATGCAGATGGGGGCTCCACGCACACACTGATGCCAGGGATGGGCTGAGTGTTTCCCTGCTGTGGAAAGCTAGGAAAGGTGGTAAGATCAGCCTTTCAAAATACTTCCATGCCAGCCGAAACTCTCTTTCCACGTGTTGGAAACAAATAAAACAGAGCACCAGGGAGCAGGCAGAACTGGCCTTTTATTGCCAGCTCTTCTTGGCTAGTGGGCGAGGAGGAGAGGATGTTTCCCTCAGACCTACTTTACATCTCTTTCTTTTTTCTTCCCCAATAGGAAATTGTGAGCGCATGAATTAAGCAGAGCCCCGGGGAACGGGAATCTCCGGAGTGGCGTGTGGCTGGCAGAGCGCAAAGCTGGCAGCCGGGGTAGGATGTGCACGTACTCACCATGCACTTTGAATCGCTCGGCTGATTCACAAATTCCTTCCCCTCCACTCAACCCAGACTGTCTCCTCAGCTCCCGTCGCTGCAGGCAGGTTGGGACTAATGCCACTGCAGCACCATGACCTGGAGAAGGTCCTGCCTCTGAAAATAATCCCTGCTCCTTCTTGCTCCCCAGTATTGACTTTTTTTTAAAGCTGGATCCATTCCCCTGAATGAGGCTGCCCCCCCAGTCAGGGACAGGGCGAGCTGTGGCATGTGGCCAGGCGCAGGGAAGGGGTGTGCTGCCCATGGCTGTGGGAAGCCGGGTGGCACGGGATCACCTGGTAGGTTTTGCTACCAAAAGCACTGCCAGACTCAGGCAGAGACGGACGATACCTCTCCCCCAGTTGGCTTCATGAGCCATCACACTCTCTCCTGAATCCCGAGGCCATCCCAGTTGCAGCCACCCTGCTCTGTCCATCACAGCTGCAGCAGCAGGAGCTGGTCCAAGCTGTTGGCATGGGAAGGAGGTGGTATCTTTCTCCCCGGCATGAGCTCCTACAATCTCTTGGGAAAATCAGCACCAAAAATACTGACTGATGCTCCCCCAGCAGTGGAGGTTGCTGTTGCATATCCTTGGTGTCCATGGGAGCCAGAAAAGTCTGCAGCATTGGAGGGACAGGCCCTCGTTAATATGCCCCAATGACATGCTGCCCTGTGTTGAACCCAAGAGCATGTGCTGGCTAACGCACATCAGCATGGAGACCTTCCAGGCTGGCCGGGAAAGCCCCAGGAGATGGAGAGAACATGAGAGCTGTGCTGGAAAAATAAATGAGTGTACCTTCCCGTGACGATTTGGTCTCCAGCATACTCCTACACGCCACTTGTCCCCTGCAGCTTCTGCCCAGGATGTTAATGCTGAGAGATATCTTGTGTTATTTCCTCAACTCTCCTGACATCACTGGAAGGAGCAGAGAACAATGCCTGTGCTCTCTCTGCAGGACCAGCAGCTTCAGCCATGATAAATCAGCTGCTAGAGAAAACAAACCTCCCTGGCTAGGGCTGGAGGGGACACAGCCTATGCTGCTTCCAAGGGTATTAACAGCAGTTTCCAGCTGCTGTGGGATGGGTCCTTGGTTCAGATCAACTTCCCAAGGAGTGAAATGTGAAGGGTCCTATGTCTGCCCACGCAGCTGCACAGCACCGGGCACAATGGGACCTTCTCATTACAGGTCTGGCTGCAGAGCAGCTAATCCAATATTATCCATGACAATCAGAACAGACATGATGTAATTAAAACCACTGTAAAAGGATTACTCTTAGGTGTTGAGCTGGCCAAGGATGGGGGAAAAAGCATTATTTTGGAGGGAACCTCCTGACACTTCCAAATGCTATGGGAAAGAGGAAATAACTATAAGAAAATAGAGCAGACCAGGTCTTCCTCTGGTGATCTGGTGGATGAGCAGAAGCACACCAGCTTACAGGCAGCAGAGATGTAGCTGCAGGCAGCCTGGCCCAAGGCCTTTCAACAACTACAGGTGTGGCTCCCTGAAATGCTGCAAGGAGCTGGAAAGCTTTGTTTCGAAGCAAGAATTGTGCTCAAAAAGCAAGCAAGCCTTGGAGACTGCACAATGTTGTTCCCTCCCTCTCCCGTTAGACCTGCCATCCAGCCCTTGCTGGAAGGGGAGGCATGCAGAGGCTTTGCAGGACAAACTTACTCTGTGTGTGGATGCTTTAACTGGCCAGAAGAGTGGATGTCAAAATAACTGTGGATGCCAACCTTTTCCTGGGAATGCAGGGTCCAGCTTGATGAAGGGTGGGACTTCTGACTAAAGAGGATGAGTGCATGCCTGCTACAGAGCTTAAAGCATGGTGATTATGGCTCTTGCTTATAAATACAAGAGCTCAAAAGCCTGGCCTGATGGAGCCAGGCTTGAGACTTGACTCATTGCCACCCAGTTCCCAAGGTATGGGTTGCTTTAACCCTCTAGAGTCAGGTTGCTTTGACGTGGGGATGGTTTCTTTTGCTTTTCCTTTTAAACACTTTTGAGACAGTGGGTGACAGCACTCCCTTCCTGTCTCTGCAGGACATTTGCACTCACTGGGATCATGTGCTGCAGAGTAATAAAGCTTTCACTCAAGAAGTGCTCTGCAGAGGTCCTCATCTTCATATAGAGGGAGTGCAAGACTCTTCCATGCAGATACAGGGAGAGACAAAGCTGAAACCCTGTAAATCTAAGCTGCATCTAGAGCTGGTTACAATAGCAAATATGAGCCTGAAAAGCCGGAGGAGATTCCGTGCTCAGCTTTTCTGGCAAGCAGTTGTAGCAATCTCCTTCAAGAGAAAAAGGGATGGGGTCCTTTGGTCTTGGCCTCCAGAGAAGTTAAGTTCTGGCATGCACCTGATCTGAGCCACTGCTGAGATGGGAGACTCACAGCAGCCTTACTGACAGCTGTCTGTGTTGAGGGAGAGCTGTCTTTGACTGGGGAATACTGAACCAAGCCTGGGAGATGGCTGGTCTGACCAGTTGTTCATCTATCCTCTAATGGAGAAACAGGTCTCTATTTCTTCTGGGCTGTTTTCTTTAGTTCTAGGTGGTTGTCTTGCATTTCTCTGTCTGCATCAATGTAGTTGGGACTTGCCCCTGTCAAACATCAGAAGCAGTTGATTTGCTTTGGCCAGAGTATTAGGCTAGCTCTGTGCCTTGACCAGTGGGCCTCTAGTCCTTGGACAAAACCCCCAAGCGACAGCTTGGGACATGAATCCTTCCAGCCCTTCCTCTAGCAAAAGCTGGACACCTCTAGCTCTGGGAATGGTCAGGATGGGAGATAACCCTGTAATGCTGATGGCCCTTGGGCATGCGTGTCCCTACCCTCCCTGGCAGAGTCACAAACTCTACTTGTGAATGGAGAAGTCAATAGGAAGATCAGCTGTAACATTGACGAATGTCAGAAGATAATACTGCACCTCAGTAAAGGAAGAAGAAAGAAACCATCCCAGAGTCACTTGGCTTGAATGAGAAGAAAGTCTGAGCAGTGTGCCCTTCAGGCTGACAGTCAGAGGAGGTTTGGTGCTGGGAGGCGCTGGGGCGAAGGATGGCACAGAGGAGTTTCACTTTATGCACGTAACCACCATCTTCTGCAAAGCAGACCTGGCCAGACTAAGGAAGATCTGATCTGCTACCTTTGATTTGGTGAGAAGTAAACCATGGTGGGGAAAAAACTGGGGAAAGAGGCATGTGAGTTTGCAGTAGGGGATGCCCCCTTGAAACAGCTGTAACCCACATCCTTTCCACATTAACAGTCAAGAATGGCTCGCCCCAGCCAGGGCAATGCATCCGCCGGGGCTTTCCCTGCTGCCAGCCAAGTGATAGTTTCCATGATGGGCAAATGCAGGAAGAGACCAGGCTCTGCTGTGAGTTGAAAGCACGTCTCACCCACCATGTGGTTTTCCTGTGTGGCACCTGGTAAGGGCCATAATAAAGGGATGTTCCTCTGGAGTCAAGGGCTAAGTCCACATCATTAGCAGAACCCAGACTAGATCTTCACGCTGTTGCACAAAGACCTGGCCTAAGCCCAAACCCTTCCAGGAGGGAGAGAACAGGGCATGGTCCATCCCTTGTCAGATTCCACAGAGGTCATGCCACAGTGGTGGGGTGCAGCAGAGATCCTGAATAGTGCTGATTCTTGGTCTTGGCTCTGGACCCACGCTGTTGATGGCATGGTGGGTGGAAAGCACATGGGTCACAACCCACTGCCTGCCTCATTCACCAAGGACGTGACCTCTGGGAAGTGAATGGTAGGCATGGAAAACCTGAAATACCTCTGCCTTGATGCAGGCTGTGTCATCCAGCCTTAACTTTTTCCTTGCCCACAGGCAGATGTCGGCCACAGGTCTCCTGGGTGCCAAAGCTGCGCAAGCCCTACAGCGTTGGGTGCCCTTGCAGCCAAGCTGCCTCCCAGTTGCTTCTAGTGAATAATCCACCAAATCCCTCCAGGCTCATGTCCCTTGCAACAAGGACCCATCCCAAGTGGTTATGCCCGTCCAATGCCTGGGTCTATGGATCTGTGCCTTGCGATGGCTTCTCTGATGTCTAATGATGGTTCAGCTTGTGCTCCAGCCTCTCCAGTGGGGAGGGAAGGCTTCATAGGAGCTCTTCTCCAGCTCTCTCCTGCCCACAGAAAACTCATGGGAACTTACTATCTTTAGAAGCTCTCACCCTCTATCACATCTGTTTGAAAGGGCTCAGTGGGTTAAAATGTTAAAAAAGGGAGAATGATGAGCAGATGTAGCTCTTGCTTAAGTTTTAATGGCCTTAAGAAACCATATGAAAACCAGGTTAAAAAAAAAAGGAGTTGTTTCCAGGAAAAGTATTCCAAGGTCTCAAGTTGATTTCCTTTCCAGTGTCATGAAAGCCGCTCTTTGATAAATACTGTAATTAAAAACCGCAACAGTCTTTTTTTTTTTCTCCAATTCATTTTAATGTTATAAATTCAGTGGGAGTAGGTGGCACTCAGAAATAAAATAAGATTTTGCAGAGAAAAAATGTCTGTATTTTCTCATATAAACAGATATTTCTTAGGAAGACACTTTCTTCTTTGACAAGGATCTTTCTGTTGGAAAACAGTTACTTAGCTTTGCCCTGACAGCCCAGGGACAGTAAAACTTGTCAGCGTGGAGAAACTGAGTGGCCTGGCTGGGGTGGGATAACATTCATATTAACAGGGCAATTATCCCTCTAACTCCATAGTGATGGTGCCAAGTGATCCCCCACTCCCTGTGATTCCCCCTCAAGCTCTAATGCAGCTGCTGACTTGCAGAACATTTATTTTCCTAGATGTCACCTTGGGTTTTCCCCCCTCCGCCTCTCTGGATTTCTAGGATGCTTGAACTCATTTCTGACTGTGGTATTGCTGATGTGGATGGGCTGGGCTGCATTTTTAGGATCTGATTCAAAGCCCACTGAAGGCAGGAGCAATTTGCTGTTGATGTCAGTGGTCTCTAGAGCAGGCACTGTATAACTGCTTTTTTTTAATCCAGACAATTGCAGTTAAAGGGAGCAAAGAAAAAAACCCCACATTTTATTTTAAAAGTAAAGTGCTTGGGCCAGGGCTGCTGGCTGCTGAGCAGCTGAAACAAGGATCCTGCTTTAAACCAGGGTATTGCATCAGACCCCCCAAAGCAGAGAGATACTGAATTGCTCCTGCCTTGGGAAAATTGAGGCTGTCCTCTTTAAAAGAGAGATTTTACTTTCTCTCTTTGAATTTTGTGTTCTAAACAAGTGAAGGGCTTTGTGAAGAGAAGGAAGGAAAAAGAAAAACCCAATGACCTTACGGTGAGCATGTCAGCAATCTGCAACACATTCAGCCAATCGTGAACCTCTGTAAGGTCTGGCCATGCCAGCATTGCCTGAGCCCATGGAAGGAGAGCACAGCACAACCCATACTATGAGCAGTAGCCAAGATGCTACCTCCAAGAGAGGGCAGGGGCTTACAGAAATTGCTATGTTTTATCAGCTGGGAGTATTCCTAGGAGGAGGCGGCGTTGTGAGGTATTCCTACTTTTCTGAGTAATTTCAATATTCCTAGAGGCGGTTGCTCCAGCGGAGGTGTTTCTGCACAATGCACAGTGCACACAGGCTGGTGCATGCCACCAGAGGCTGGGTTCAGCAGGGAAAATTGTGGGCAATGTAGGTTGGATCAACAAAACTCTCCAAAGGATGTTTCTACCAACAGACCCAAATTCCTGCTTTGCAACCCCATATGGCATGGGTGTATTAGAGGGGGTGGCTACGGCATCAGCTGAACCTCATTTGCCACGTGGCTGTAGGAAATCTGACAGTAAGATCCCCGCTAAAGATGAGCAGCTATTATTTGGAGGAGCTGATATCTGCCTGGTAGCAACAGGACCCAAACAGCGAGGTTAGATGAGAGCTGCAGCATTTTGGGATGGCTGAAGCTTGGGTGACTCCCCAGGCAGAGAGGGCCAGATCCAGCGTGGCAAAGGGTGCAGCTCTGCAGATGTAGATGGGGCACCAGGCTTCCACCTCAGCTCAGGATCTGACTCACGGCCACGTTGTTATCTTGTAGCGTGTATGACATGAAACGCTTCACCATCATCAACCGTTGGCATTTGACGTGGTTGAATCAGGGCTGGTGGGCTTAAAAACTGGCAGATTGATTAAATGGTTTTGGAAGAGGGGAGATGTTGGGCCTTCTCCTTTTACTGCTGGATTGTGGACCTCCGGACAGTGGCCAACTTGCATGCAATGCTCTTCCCAGCGAGCACGAGGCAAAGCCAGTTGGCAGAGCATGTAACTAGAGCTCAGTTGCATCTACAAAGAGCTGACTTTTGCTGCCTCTCACAGATACCTCTGGGCCCATCTTCACCTGGGAACCGGATGCCTGCAGGAGGCTGGGGGCTTCCACCCCGTGATGGGTGCAGGGTGATGGGAGTGCATCTTCTTCAGCCTGGCAAGTGACTGGCTGCTCCTGTCTTGTGTCCTCTCCATGCTGTTGGGATGCCAGTGCCGGCTGGGTGACCCATGGATCCCACACCCTGGGTTTGAGTGCTGTGAGGTTACGTGGAAATTTGCTGTTTTGGGGGCTGCTCAGTTTTTGTTTGCTGCCTTTTGAAATCTGCAAATATCCTTGTAACTACAGGAGGCTCAAAGAGAAACACCAAATGCTCAGTCTCATGACAAAGCCGCAGACACCAGAGAGCTGGCAGGAGAGCAGGACCCAGCAGCAGTTAGTGAGTAAAAAAGGGCATGTATAGGTAACCCTCAGTACAAAATACCACCGTGGGGGCCAAGCTGCAAGTGAGGAGCTGCCAGGGAAGGCGTGTTAGATTTGGGTGGCTATTTAATTGGGAAGAATCAGAGTCATTGGGACTGGATCGCTTATTTGACTTTCCTTGAGCTTCAGCCAAAGCCTGCTAAAAGCTAACATGATTTTGTTTTCCATTGGCTTCCACGGGCTTTGGATCAGGATCTTTGTGCCTACAGGGTTATCTCAATTTCCTGGAACTCGTTCACTGTTTGAATTTGCTAAGTATATTTACTGCCAGGCTGCTTTTTTCTTTAACTCCCACCATTTGATTGCAAAAAGTTCCCGGCAGCTGCTGGTTACAGGAGCAGCGTTTCTCTCTCAAAATTGTCCATGCAGGGTGTCCCCTTCGCTGGTTGGCAACATGTAACTCTTAAAAACATCACAAGAACCACTACAAGCCTGCCTCTTGCAAACCATTCCGCCCAGTTAAAGAAGATTCAGAAGTGTCAGGTAGCATTATTAATCTTTTTCTTTTCTTTTTGAGCCTCAGATACTCTCGCAAAGGCACAGGCTCCCCAGAAGACACGTTTCCTCTGCCTTTCTTACCTGTTTATTGGCTTGGTCGCAGTTAGGCACAGTACCAGCTGGAGCCTCCTCAGTGCTGCCTGTGCCTGATCCCTGCCTGCACCTATAATTGCCCCTTGATCTCCACGTAAGTCCTGCCTCTTCCCGCATAATGGCAGGCATTTCTCCTGGGAAGATGGGAACACCTGAGCACAAAACTCCTTGTTCCTGAGCAGTGGCATGAGTAGGGCAGAACATTTAATTAGCTGGATTAATGAATATGGCTTCATTGTCCAGTCAATTAATGAATGACCATGGATAAATCAAACATTCCGATTGGCATGGCTAGGAATTATTTGAATTAATGCAGGGTGATTCAGATAAATTTTTGGGTGATGGTGTATTTTTTCTAGGTGTCTGGGAAGGAAGCATAGCCTTGCAGTCACAAACCTGCCCTTTGGGCTGGGAGACGGGGGGTTCGTGTTGGGCCCTCCTATGACCTTGTCTACAGCTTGGTGCTGTGGTTTTCAGCAGCAGTGCAGGCATGGAGACCTGTCTGCTCTCCGCTTGGAGTGATAGCTTTTTGATCAGGTAAGGGTGAAAAGCCATTTTATGGGCAACAAGGACCTGAGTTTGCACAGTTCATACTACAAGCCCTTCCCTCCCTTTAGTACTAACATAATACTAATAAATGAAGAAAATTTTCTAGTAAAAGCCCTGGCTGTAAGCGTTTAGCACCTTCTGAAGAACAACGTGGCCTGACATTTAAAAATAGAGGAACCCAAAGTGAGGGGTGGTTTGGAGAGCAAAGGCTGGCGAGAAGCACGGCTCCTCCTCCCTGGAGCCCCAGCAGATGATGGAGAGCCATCAGTGGAGACAGCCCACCCCACTGCATCTCCCAGGAGGTAGGTGGTTGTGTCACCTCCAGCCTCTCACCCAGGAGCGCAGGTGCTGATGGTTGAGCAAGGCTTTGATGATCCTGCCTGAATTGCTACCAAAGTGCATTTAATCCCAAAGCTGCTCTTTGGAACAAAGTGCCCTCAGTAATATCTACAGACTTGCAAACAAGGGTGTAACTTGCTTTTCAACTTGAACTAGGGCAGGTTGACAAGTATCCTCGCTTTTTAGGTATTAATGGAAATTTGACTCTTTTAGGAAAATGTATCTCATCCAGGAGTCAAGATAGTCCTTCAGTTTTGGGAATCAGATGGAAAAAAACCCAGATTTTAAACCAGGCTTCTCTCCCCCGTGAACATTTCTGAGCCCTCCAAGTAGACCCGCACTCCCATGTGAGGGACAGCCTTTTTGCATATGCCATTTATTTCCTGGAGAAGGTGCTGGTGTGTGAGTGTGGCGATTCACATTTCAAAGGCTGACAAGGTAGTATACAATTAGGAGCAGAGGTAGCTATGCAGACAAGCTTTACATTGTTGCTGTCAAGGTAAATATTTCCCTTGAGTACACAGGGTCAAAGTNATATACACAGTTGGGGACAAACCACAGCTTTCCAGCAGCGAGTATGCCAGCTTTATTCTCGGTCAATGCTCACCCCGTCCTCTTCTGCCATGCTGCTGGGACCTCTGGCAGTTCTAGCACGGGTGGCTGCTGCTGAGAAGCTCAGCTGGAAGTCTGCTCTTCCAGCAGCACGTGGCCACGTGAAATTACAGCCTGTGATCACTTCTAACCAGGACAGCTGGGAAAAAGCCCGGAGAGCGTGACTCCCTGCCCTATGTTAAGTTTTAAGCATGTGTTGCTGAGTCAGAAAGACCCCAAAATGTATTATTTGAAGGGTTTTTGAGATAATCTTGGCATTTATGTTGCATCTTAACGCTTGGATTTTACAACACGTTGCTCTTTATAAGTGATTCCCACAGGTTAATTATGCTGCATGAAAAGATTAATTAACTTTACGAGAGTCACTGCCCCTGGCAGTGGAAATGGGAACCGCTTCTGCTGCCTGGGATGGATCCATGCTGCATCTGCACGCTCAGTGGGTTCGGGCGCTCGGGTTCAGGTGCTCGGCTCCCCAGGGGGTATGAGCATGCCAAAGGCCATTGCCCACAGGATGGCTCTGCTGTGTCAGAGCGCTTCAGACAGACCAGTCTCGTGATGACCTTACTCCCCAGCTTTCTCCCATTCAATTGCCTTTCACTCTAGTTTTTATTTTTAAGGCCCTTGTCAAATATGGAATAATGCTGCCCCTCGCCAATGCGATCGCTGGCCAGAAGTCCCTTTGAATGTGAACTGCAGGTGGTGGCTTCCAAGCGCTTGCGGCCACGCCAGGAGAGCAGACCCAAAGCGCGAGCGGCTGGGAACGTGCCTCCCCCTCTGGAGCAGTTTTGGTTTCAGCACAGCTGAAGGACAAGGTGATGGCACTGAGGTTTCAGGCCAGGTTGGAGTTACTGGGGTGTTGGGTGGTGCGTGAATCTCTGGGGAACTTGAAATGTGAGCGGGTGAGGCAGGCAAACAGCAGGGGATAAGTGACAGCACGTCCAAGGGAAGAGGTGTTTTACAAGCATTCCTTAGAGCTCCCCTTAGAGACACAGGGAAAAGCCTAGCAGGGCATTTTAGGATTTTGGGGTGCCTTCCCCCTGCCAGAGTTCAATGCCACTATCACAGGGCTGGCACAAACAGCCACCCTGGTGTGTTAATTCAGTATGTCTGTTGTCTTGGGGTGAGGGGAGAAGTGAGATACCTCTGGCAAACCTGAAACTGGACTTTGAATTTCTCCAACAACTCCCAGCTCCCCCCTGCACACCCAATAACTTCCCCCAAGCCCCAAACCCCTGATGTTTTGGCACCCCAACATAAGCCATCATACTGTGCTGGTGCAGCGAGATCTGGGGCTTGCGTGGTCCAATGCTGCTGACACACGTGTTGGTTCAAACCCCTCACCTGGCTGAAATGTCAGCATGGCACCTGGGTGTAATCATACACGTACTCAGAGAGGTCTTTTTTTTTTTATTTGCTGCATAAAAATCCCTGCTCTGCTAAGAGACAGGATCCTAAGTACAAAGTGTTGTGTGCAGGCAGCGAGCACAGCGTGTTCTTGGACGGTGGCATGCAGGTACATGGCTCTGCCCTAAGAAGAGTAATTCAGAGTTAGGATTTACTATGGCATTGTGCGGTGCCACCTCACACACAGATTTAACCTCTTCCCAAGCCTGAGGTTTCCTGCTATGTTTTTTGGAAGGAAAGCTGCTTAAAAAAATCTTTCCTTTTTAAAAAAATTTTCTTTTCACCTTTTCTTTCTCTTCTTCTTCTTTTTCTCCTTCTTCTCCTTCTTCCACTCAGGATTTGGTTCACTGGTCCCATTACAGAGTCAGTACATTCAGAGCACTCCCTTTACACCAGTTCAGCTTCTCTGGGCAAATAACCATTCCCAGGTGTGTCTGGTTTAGAGACCTTCTGATACATTTCAATGCTGATGTGGCAGATCCCAGGCCATCTAAAGCAAGGTTTTTCCAGCGGAGACAGAGAGGTGCTGCTGGCCCTTGGCAAAGCCCCCTCTGCAATAGTGGGTATGTGCTCGATGCCTGTGCCCAGCAAGAGAAATTCATCCTAAGGCGTATGTGGAGGGGAGTGGGCTTGAAGTGACACAGAAATAAAGAGATTTAACAAAATGCAGGTGGAGGGATTGTCTGCTTTTTGCTAGTGTACAGGAGCAGAGGAATAAGCAGAGGTGTGGAAGCTATGTAAGCTCAGGTGGTGTTGAGCTCAGAGGGTTTCTATCCCCCTGAGCAGACCTGAGGGATGTCAGGGGCAGAAAGGACCTCTCCCAGGCACACCCAGCCTCAGGTATAACCCAACTCCTGCACCCACAGCAAGTCTGCACACCTGCCTGTCCTGCCCAGGATGCCCTGGACCAAGAGGGGTCCTGCCACGGCCCTTTCTGCATCCTGGGAGCTGATGGAGCACTTGTTTCCTGTGCTGGATAGGAGGGGGCCCTGGGACATCAGCCTCCCCAGGTCTTTCCCTCCAACAGAGGCATCCGCTGACTCCCCATCTGCCCCCACTGCTGACTCACAGAGCAGTTCCACACTCCACGGCTGTCCCTCAGGTGTCAGCTGAAGAAACATTCAAACAGGAGAAAATCAAAGGGAAAAAAAATTGCAAGTTATTTTTTTTTCCCATAGAAAGCCCCTTAAAATTCGGGGTGGTGAGGGGAGAAGGGAATTCCATCTTGAAAATGGGAATTTTTCTCCTCCAGAAAAATATGCCACTTAGAGGGTGTATTTTTTTTACATGAGAGTGGAACGTGATTTTTGGGGGAGGAGCCACTGTGCATTGACAGACATGAACGGTGGGGTGATGCTGTGCTTGTTGGGGAGTTAGCACATTCAGCTAGGACCTGGGAGATGCCTCCAGCCAGGAGAAACCTAGGAGAAGCTGCATCATCCCTCTGCCTGTGTTTCTTGTCCTGAAAAGTGGAGTTGATTGTACTGCCTTTCTATCCAAAGTGCTTTGCGGTGGCTTGTTATGAAATACTGGAAACTGCTATTAGTAACATGTCCATAAAGACCTGACACAAAGCCACAGGGAGGTTTTTTTTTTCCCTGTGGGGTTGTGCTGAAGTCCCACAGAGCAGCCCAGGAGGATGACTTTAGGAAGGTGCTGTTTGCTCTTCCTGCATCTCATCACCGGGCAGAACCTGAGATGAGAGAGATTCATGCGTGATAACTGCTGTGTGCTGGGGTGACGTGGCGGTTATAAATAAATACATAAAAACAAATTACCTGTCCAGAAGCGAGAGTTCAGGCAGAAGGCATTATCTCTGTCTGCAGCTTTGATTGCACTGTGCAGCAGAAGAAAACCCTTCAGGTCTTTGATCTCCCTTCCTGGCTCTTATGTCAAGATTTTGCCATCCCTCTGGGTTCATCCAAACCTCTGACCATAGACACAGTTCACACTTTCCCTGACATCGGTTCCTGGCAAAACCAGCCCAGAAAAAAGAGGAGCTGGTGTGGCAGGGTGCTGGCTGCCATGCTTTGAGCTCCCTCTTTCCTTTGGCCTTCAGAGCTATGAGTGTCTGGTGGCCCTCAGGCTTTGCTCTGCAGCTTTTGTGGGGTGGGAAGCCAGACCACCCCTGCTCCTCTTCCCATGTGGTGTTCAGCCCCTCCCCAACCCTCCGACTGCTTGTTGTGTTTTTCACCCAGCCAAAGCCCTTGTGAGCTCTCTGGGTACCTCTACTGTATGCATCAGCCTCTTTGAAGCTTACAGCCCGTTGCTAGATTGGTTGGAGATCAGCTACTGATGGGAAGTAGACACGTGGACCGCGTAAGCGGTTTTGGCTGTACGGCAGCATGTCTACCCCTGCAGTGTCCATGCCAGCAATTTCTTGGTGTCACCAGCCAGAGTCACCCTTCTGACTCTGTCCCCAACTGGTGTTGCCATCCGCACACAATAGCAATGTGGACACGCTCTCTCTCATGTGCACAGCTGAAGAGACAGGCTGTCTACCCCAGTGCTTTATGCAGGCTGCACCAGACAAAAGGTACCTGCAGAAGCAACTGCCTCTGCTCTTCCCAAAGGGTGCTTCAACCAGGGGAGGAGAGGTGTTGCACCAGTTTCACGTCTGAGGTGTGGTGGCAATAGGCAGATGAGGCTCACGAACATGGGAGAGCTTCAACCAGAGAAGCCTGCTCCCAGAAGAGGCATGTTTCTTTTAAGCCAGAGGTACTTTTTGGCCTTTTATTTAATCCCACAAGTGCATTTGTTTCCTCTTGTTCTCTGTAATGCTAGCATCCCCAGAATACCTTAAATTTTCTATGTGGGGCCATGCCCTGGGATTTCTCAAAGCTGGGAGCTGTGTTTGTTCCCGCTGTGTTAGGAGGTCCTTCCTGGGCTGTTTTCAGTTGGATTTACAATTTCTAGATGTTGAGTCAGGCAACGAGCATGAACCCAGCTAAGATTATACATGGAAAGTGAGGAGAGTTCCCTTGATATAACTAGTGATTGCCCCATCGCAATCTGCGACGTCCCTGAAGCTGCTATCCCTGAATCACTGCAACCCATCTCACCAGATTTTCCAAGTCCTGAAGAAGTTTCTTGTTAATCCCCAGCTCCTGGAGTCATGTGAGTTTGTGTCCGGCCAAACTTTCAAGAGAGGCATGAAGTTATCTGGACCTAAAGCCAGTTTGGGGATGGGAAGAGGGGGACTCTCCTGCATCCAGTGTGGATGAAGAAGGTCTGTAGGAAAGAGATCCCTATGCTTTTTTCCTTGCCCAGATGGGAATGCCCTTTCTTCCAAGCTGTATATAGCCCTGACCTTGTGGACTGGGCAGCAGCAGGAGGCCAGGTTGCATGGTGAAGGATTAGGTAATTTCCTTCCCTTCTCCTCTGGAAGGTGTTTTGATTAGCATAACCATTGTGTTCCCAAATTGGCTTGTGTTCCTGGCTTTGCCCTTAGGCTGGCTTTTCCTGTTACAAGCCTGCTCTGGCACAGTGATACAGCTTTCCAGGCACCGCAGCGTGGAAGTGCGCAGCTTACGTTGGGATGGATCCGGCTATGCTCAGTCTACCAGCTGCCCTTTCTGAGTGACCTCAGGGTGATGCTGAGACTACAGAGAGCTGGTTCTACAGCCCTGCAGCATTCCGCTACCTGGGATAGCTGTGTGGAACATTTCAAACAGCCCAGGCTTTCACGTGAGGCTTGTGAGGCTGTGGCATGTGCTGGACCAAGACCAGGAGCAGCCAGGACAACGGTGCGTCTCCTTCCCTGCCATCACAGCAGAGGAAATGTTAACTTCTGGCACAGGCTAAGGTGCACACCTCTGATATCTCAAGCCATCCTGGCTAGATGGGTCCAAGCCTGTCTAACACATCCCTCTGCCAGTCACTCACCCGTTTCTGCTTTCCTCCCGCCAAGCATCGTTCTGAACTGAAGCAATGCAAAGCTCTGGGAGAAAATTAAGAGTAGAATGTGAAATATTTTCCAAGTACCAACAAGATAGACACACACATACAGAGTGATTAATCAGGGGCTCCTGAGTGCCGTGGAGAGCAGGAGCTGCTTGCAGAGCGGGTCTGGTCAGGCATGCAACCGAGAAGCTGAAGTTACTGGTTGGCATGTCTCTGTGTCAAGCCTTATTCCCAGAAGATGTGTCCGGGGGTCCAAAAATCAGCTGGTTAACACTCATTGACTGCTGGCTGATCCATGGGAGGTGGTGTAGCTCTACAACCCTCCCTCTGCGGAGATAAGTCTGCTTAAGTAAATTCTCTGACAGGACAGGTTTAAGTTCAGCTTAAAACAGCTCCAAAGAGAGATGGAGGAACTGATGAGCCACACAGATATTTGTCTTTGCCCCATTGCAAAGTACATGTCATCATGCCTTGAAATGGCCCAGAGCAATCTTCCACCAGATTTCAGATGGACTTACACAGTGGGAGCCCTGGTATGGCCAGGAGGGGAGAAGAAACGGTGCTGGAAGGACATGATGTTTTTGATGAGGCCAGCGGGCAATGCGGGAAGTAGCTGGGGAGGAAAGAAAGAGGTTACCTTCTCAAAACCTTCATCCCCTAATTTAACTCCAAGCTCCTCATCAATGCCATCTACTTCTGTAATAGTTTGATCATCAGTGGGCCAAAAGACAAAGTCATTGGAACTTTTGGCTTCTGGTTGCCATTTGTGCAGGCTGGAGTGGCTGGAAAGAGGAGGGAAAGAATAAGCTTAAGTATAGATGTGCTCCTCGTGACTAGGTAGAGGTGTTAGTATGAGAGCATGGGCTGACCAGCAGCCGCCAGCTCAGGCAGGCAGGGACTCCTACACCAGGGACAGTTGTGCTGTGACATCCTTTTCATAAATGCACTTGGGCCCTACCTAGCAGCTGCTCCTGGAGGGATTCCCTTCCCCCTTTGAACATGAGCAACCAGTACTGCAGCCACCATCCAGGACAGGTCTAAGGACAATGCCACCAGGAGTCTGGAAGGATTTCTGGGATTGCAGGTTTCTCTCTTATGCCTTGAACACCCCACCAAAGCACACTCAGGTCCTTCTCTCCCACAGCCCCTTCCTGTGCAAGGATTCCCCTGGGCTTCATCATGTCACCAGTTACACAATCTTGTCGCTGGGACTACTGAATTTCATCTTGTCCTCAGGGTCTGCCTGCTCTGCTCATGTGATATCCACCCCTTCTCTGACTTAGGAGAAAGATGGCCATCTTCCTGCATGACACCCCAGCTGACCAAGAGCCATTCTCCTCCTATAGAGCTGTCACCCCGTCTCAGAGAGAGAGGGCTTGGGATTCATGGCTAGCTGCAAAGTTGATTTGCAACTCACAGGACATTCCTGCCAACTACTCTGGCCTCACCTCCAAAGTTCACGTGCGCCATTTCAGTGCTTTCCTCCAGCTCACAAGAGATCCCCAAACTGGTAGCCATCCGAGGAACGTGGCTTCCACCAAAACCAATCCTTGACCCCAGGGTAGCTCTGTCCTAGAGGAACATGGCACCCATCTTTGGCAGCAGGGCAACTGCATTTTTTCCGCCAGAAAGGCAGGCTGGATGGGTACACCTCCTTCACTAAGTGGCTACCAGCTGCTTGGAGGTTGGTAGCACAGAGGTGAATGCCTTGCTGGGGAATGACGGAGGCTGTGCAGACCTCCTGAGGGGTGCTCCTGCCTCCCACCCCGTGACTCCCCAGCTAGCACTCCTCCCACCAGCACTTGGGGCACCTCATGGAGCAGAGCTGTGGGGATGGGGAAACAGTGGAATAGGGATTTAAGGAGTGAACACCATGTGTGCTCCTGGAAAAGTGTTATTTTACAAACAGTCAGGGTAAAGCCCAGCTGCTGGGATGCAGGGGTTTAGTGCCTTCCAGGAACTGGGCTGTCCCGCTGGTCTCTGGCTGCCAGCCCACCGAAGTGGGGGTAATCCTGCAGGTCCTGGTTCACATTTCATATTCAGGCGGTATTTTCCAATCCCATGTAGAGTTGGGTCAAAAACAGGGGAGGCCTGGATGTACCCTGCTCCAGAAGCAGGCGCAGCTATGGCATGGTGCATTTTCTAATCCAAACCTCAGCTGTGCCACCGCAGAAACATGGGCGAGGAGGGAGAGGAACGATCCAGAAGCTCCTGCCGCCACCTCCCTGAAGTTGTGCCGCGGCCCAGCGTCGTGCTCCACTGCAGCATCCACCTCCAGTTTTGGTCGCTGGAGCAGAGACACTGCTTATTAAACCCAGACCAGTGAGTGCTTGGCAAGGCACATGGGCCGGGAGGGAACGCCAGGGAGCCGAGGGGAGGCCAGATGAACCGATTCCTGCTTTTATAAAAAAACTGGAGGCTGCTTCCAGAGGCTCCAAAGGGATCGAGCGTGGATGTGGGGCTGCTTGGAGGACCAGCCTGGCTGGTAGACAATGCAGCATCATGTCCATAGTGCAGGCAGCAGCCAAATCTGGAGCGAAGGACTCCTCTGCTCTCATTCCTGCCAGTTTTTTGGCACATTTCTGTAGTAGTAAGTATCCCACGGTGGGAGCGAGGGTGGCAGGCACCTCCCCACAGGCTCAGGATCGAAATGCACCGCTGAGCCCAGGCCAAGCTGACCGCTCTCCTGTGAGAAAACACAAGTCGTGCCTGTCTGCGTGCTCAGCTGTAGCCTGGACACAGATTGAATGGGGATGGGACGAGGCACTTGGTCACAGTCCTGGCTGGCTCCCCAGGTAAGATTTCATGGTCATCTCTGCACAATTGAGCTTGGACCTTCAGACCTTCAGAAGGAGCAGGGCTGTGAGGGACCTCAGGGAATCCTGCAGACCTTGCGGCAGGGCTTGTTTGACGACTGCTGCGCAGAGCTAAAAATACCCCAGTGATGGTTATGAATTTAGGATAACTAATACATCCAGTGGAAAGATTTGGAGTTGTTCCAGGGCTAAACAACAGCTTCTTCACCAACGGCCAAAGACTTGTGGATGCAAAAATAACTAGGAACTGAAAAACTTGGAGCAAGGGATTTTCAACTCAAACCCAAGAAAAACTTTCTAGTGGTGAGGACGACTGTGGAAAATTGCCAGCACTTTGGTTGTTTTAACAACAGGGTACACAGACCTCTGGATTTGGGCTGAATGCTGCCTCTGGGCAGGAGTTGGGAGAACTAGTAGTTACGGAGAACTCCTTCAATATGGGTTGAAAGCAAATTATACTGATAATGTAGGACCCAGTGGCCTGGATCAGCAGTGCACTTCAAGAATCAAAGGGAAACACCATGGTGGGAGGTATAGGCTTGACGTCTCAAAAAGTAGGGAGAAAGACCCAAGAATAGGCCAACTGGAGACTGTGGATGCTGGGAGGAGTGCTGTGGGGTGAACCAGCTTTGAGCCACGTAAGTATTGGTGAGCAGAGGGCAAGCAAGGGTTTCAGACATCTGTCTACAGACCCGAAACACAGCTGGGGAAGAAGCAGTCCTCTGAGCACATCTGCGCCATGGTGGCAGAGGACACCCATGTTCACATCCCAGCTCCACCTGCCTGGGGTTTCACCCCATGCCATGCATTTCACCACACACGTGTCCCTTGGTCTGCCCTCATTGTTGTTCCATGCTGAAGCAGACACTCAATTATTCATTTGGCCAGAGACAGTAAGAGTGAACCCACCTCCCTGCGCCCCGGGTGCTTGGCTGGGGCAGTGTGTGCCAGTCCCTGCCCTGGTGACTAATGAAGTTACTCAGGGCAAACGGCAAAAGCTTTGCTAAGAGAGCTCAGCCCCACATCTCCCACATGCGGCAGGCATGAGGTAACCCTCCCAGCACCCTGGGATGCTCACAGCAAGGCGGGCAGGGTGCCCAGCTGCCTGCTCCACTGTGGCTGCAGCTGGGGAAATGGGGACCTGTAGGGCTTGGGATGTTGGTGCTGTTCAGACCCTGCATTGCTGCTTCTGAGTGTTTTGGTTTGGAGAAGGTCCTTGCTGGGTTTAATGAGCTGATGATCCCAGGGCAACTGGTGCAGGGCTGGATCCCAAACCCTTGTGCCTTTGCCTGGAGGGCTGGATGTTGGACTGCTTTCTGCCTTTGGCCATCCTTTACGTTCAGGGGTCTTCCTAGTCCAGGTCCTGCCTGAAACGGGGAGCCTGGCCCTGCCTGAAGCGGGGAGCCTGGCCCTGCCTGGTTTGCCTGCAGTCTGTAGAAACCCCCCCAAAGTCTCCAGGTTCTCATGAGCACTGAGGATAGAAGCATTAGTGCCTATTTCAGGTCCCTCTGCAGAAGCCATATTATCATTAGCCAAAACTTCTCCCCATTAGCATATTTTTTCTCTTCCATCACATCAGCCTGCTTGAAACAGTCACTTATTCTCCTTGCCATTGTGTCGAGATGTACCAGGCTGCGGGCAGGACCTGCTGCTTGTCCCCAGCCCAACCTCAATAGCACGGCTTGTTCTCTGTGCAAGGGGTGATGATGTGGCGGCAGCTGATGTAAATCCCAGGGATGCCGCAGAGAGCAGCCCCGACTGCCACCCCGTGAGAAGGTCTGGCCACTGAAATATAGTAACATTGGTGCCCCAAGCATCTACAACAAGCTGCAAGGAGAGAGGTGGCAGGAGGCTGGAAGATCCCCACAGCCTGTGCTGTGATGGCAAATTACGGCTCCCTCCCAGACGCTTTTATAATAAATTCATTTCTTACTCCACGGTCAGTGCCTAGCAAGTGCAGAAGCTAGAGTGTGCACCCCAACGTGGCCAGGGAAGTGCAGGAAAGGGAGATGGCTTTGAGCTTGGCTGAAGATGCGGAGGCATGGGAGACATATTCCCACCTGAGCCCAGACCTTTTGTGCGATTTTGAGTGAAAGGTGTAGCCAGTGCAATCTGTGTACTACAGAGCAGGCAGCAAACCTCTGCTCTATCAGTTTATGGCTCCCGCTTGGTTGGGTGTCTGGGTGGCCGGCTGGTTTTGGAGGCATGTTCCTGGGGAGACAGGCCTTTGGGCCGAGATGGTTCTCATGTTCTTATCGCACAGACTAGCAGGGTTTGGCATCTCCTGAAGAGTGCCCTGGCTCTTCTCCAGCAGTTCAGCCTCATAGTTGGTCCCTTCCAGCATGAAGGGAATCCCTTCCAACCCTTCCCTTTTCATTTCCAAGGAACTGGGGCATCCAAATCCCTTCCAGGTAGCTAACTCCCTCCGGTGCAGACAGGCACCCGAGTAATAACTTCTGATTTCTTCTGTCCCACTGTGGGCGGTCGTGGCCAGGCCAGGAAGCACGCAGGGGGCACGTGCCCGGGGACAGCCACCACACTGAGTGGCACTGGCCACCGTGGGCAGCTCTGGGCATGGTTTTGTCCCCACGCTGGGACCCACAAGCTGGTGGGTGATGGACCAGCCCCAGCCCCACAAGCTGAGCCCCAGCGCTGTTTAACCACACAGCGTTTGCCAACCCTGAAAAAAGGCTCCCGTTGGGGTCGGGGCATCTTTAGGGTTCGATCAGATTCACGATGCCCGCACCCAGCTCTTGAGGGGGGTCCAGAGCGGGAACCAGCACTCTCACCCCTTGCAGGGGACGTCCCCAGCTTTCCCATCCATCCCCTCCCAGCAGTGCCTTAGGGCTTGTGCCGACACCCGCAGCCGGCGCAGACCGAGCC